>VZRH01002303.1:13828-34750 GCA_013397555.1 Urocynchramus pylzowi | reverse complement strand
CAAGCAACTGCCCGATGCGGAACCTGGATGAGATCAACCTCTCAGTGCTTAGGGATCCTGCAGGAATCTTTGAATTGGTGGAACATTTTTTCTTTTAGTCAGAAAAGAGAAGGAAGTGAGGACACAAGAGGGAAAACAACATGGTGGCACCCAAGGTCAGTGGAAAAAAAAGAGGGGGAGGAGGTGCTCCAAGGATTGGAGCCGAAATTTTCTCTGCAGGCTGTGGACCATGATGAAGCAGGCTGTCTCCCTGTAATGCATGAAGTCCTTGGGGGATGCAGAGATACACTCACAGCCCATGGGAAAAGTGTTCGCACCAGAGCGGGTAGATGCCAGAGAAAGCTGTGATCCAGTGGGAGATCCGAATGGAGAGGGAGGCTTCCAGAGATAGAGAATGAGGGCCTTTGCTTCCAAACTAGAGGAGCCTATCCACAGGACACTGTACCCTGTGGTCAAGCAACCCACACTGCAATAGTTTTGGGAAGACTGTTTGCCCGTGGGAGAGACTCATGGAATCACACAAAGAAAAGATTCTTTCCCCTGAGTGAACAAAAAAAGATCTCAAGTGACAAACTGGCCAAAACCCCATGCCCTGTCTCCCTGCACTGTCTAGGAGGGAGGGAAGGGCTGGGGGTGGGGGGGAAGGGTGTTTTAAAGGCTTGTTTTACTTCTCATTGTCCTCTTCTGACTCTGTTAATAATAAATTTACTTTATACCTTTAAATTTTAACCTGTTTTGATCTTAGAGTGTTTTTCTCCCAGTCGTCATGTCAACTCATGAACCCTTTGTTAATTTGTTTTCCCTCTCTTCTGCCCAGCTGAGAGCAAGAGAGTGTGAGTGAATGGCTTTTGTAGGTGCCTGGTATTTGGCCAGTGTCAAAACATGACAGAAGGCCTCACTACAGCATCTTTTGGGACTTCCAAAGTGCCTATGCAAACTGAGCACTCTGTTCCTTCTGAAATCCATGGCAATTACATGCTGAGATCCCACAATGCTGTTGACCACCCCCTCATTACCCCCCCAAACACAAATCCACATCTTCAAACATCTAAAGCTATGCCTATAAAGGGTCAGAGACAAGCAGCAACAGAGCCTGGGGAGCCAGACAGCTCTGAAAGTAGGAGAGACCAGCTCAGCATGGGCTATGTGGATGGTCAATGGAGGACAGGAGGGACAAGTCTCTGCCTCAAGCCACTGTACAGAATAAACTTGGCTGGATCACCTCAGCAAATCCTGTGCCGGGGCTCTGCCCCCTACTGGAATGGCTGGAAAGCCAGGGGCCCCAGTCCAACTCTGAGGACAACCCTCCTCTTTGGTATGTCACACAGCTTCTGTTTGGGATAAATGTGACACATCCATGTCTCCAGGTTCACAAGCAACATGACAGGCTTCCCGTTCAAAGCCAAGATGGAGTTGCATCAGATATGACTGACTTGGTTTTCAAAAAGGCCTAATTCTGCTCTCACTTGAACTTTTTCACTAATGCAAATGAATTAACTCCAGCTATATGCTAATACCACTAAGAATACAATTCAGAAATCACAGAAGGCTATTTTCAGGATTTTCTTTTATTTCATGAAAGACCCTTAACTCCCCTAGTCTTTCAAAGTAAGCCAAAACATTCAGATGTTGTTGGTACAAACTGCGTCATACAAGACAGAGACATAAAGAGTAAAATAAGTGCTACAATTTAACATTCAAGCAGTCACTGCACAGCCCCTATGTATTGTTGCAAATGAACAAAAGTTTAGAATTGACTACTCTTTCCAGAGGAAAGGACAGCCCTGCACCTCCCCCAATACGCCCCCCTGCCTCACCCCTGGCTTTCTGTCATGTTTTTGTTTTTCAAATTGCATAAACCAGTCTCATGGTTTGTGCAATTACAACAAAAATGTATAAATGGAGCTGTTTGGCCTAGGGAATTTCTCCTACCACAAAGAAATCCAAACCACTGATACTTGCTTGTTTGTTTGCTTTCAATGTTACTGATGGCTTCCCGTCACAGATCCTTTCTATCTTTTGCCCAATTACTCATGTACAGAGTTCCCCAGCTCCCCTCTGAGCTCCACTTCAGCACTTTCAGGTCTGAGCCGACCACAGGAACACATGCAGGAGAGTCTCACTCTGCAAAATCCGTGACCCTTCCCCATCGGCGAAGGCTGCTCCTGCTAAGCTGAGCATTTTGCAGGCCTGCCCTTCTAGCTTGGGTTTTGCAAAAAACCTTCCCTTCATTTCAAAAAGGATTCCAGAAAGATGGAAGTCTAAGTTCAAATCTCTGAGGAAAGAAGCCAATTTACCCTCCCAGTGGACAGAAAGCAGGTTAGCAGACTTGAGCTCCCTGGCTGCAGTGTCTGAGCATGTAGAAGGGAGGGAAACTCATCTCCTGTTCCTTTGTATGGCATTTGCCTCATCGGGAGTGTCCAAGCTACCCAGAACACAGCCCTCCCCATGCACACTGAGGGCATTTCAGGAGCATGCAGGAGCAAAGTCCACAGGGGAATCTCAAAGGATTTGTACAGGTTGTCTGAGGAGGAGGAGAGGTGATGTTGCCAACCAGTACACACCAAATTCTCCTTGAAGCCCAAGACTGTGTTGTGGGGACAGAGGCTTCTATTACTCTGGGCACAGGTGGTGCCAAGAAACACAAGAGCCACTCTTCTACTGTGACAATATTCTGTTCTATGTGACTGCAGTCACTGTATTTTTCTTCCTCTTGCACTGGGAGTGAGAGCAATCCATATTGCTGACTCCAGGATTTACAAGCAGAAAATTCCAAGCACTCTGTTTTTCTCTCCCTGCCTCCCTCCCTCCCCCACTCCCTTGCATTTACATACACAGAGCAGACATCCCCTCCTCCTTTCCATTTATCCTGGGTGCCTGCACGAAGCTATGGAGCACATCTGCACTGCAAGCCACACCTGCTCATCAAACCAGGCTCTGCTCCAACTCATGGCAAAGAAAGTTTCAGTTCAAGGGGTGGGAGGTGAAGAGATGAAAAATATCTGGCAAAACAATGGGATTAACATCAGCAGTAATGTGTAAATCATCATCTTGCAGGTGTCTTTCTACTCACACCAGCTTAAAGTAACAAACCAAAGCACAAACAAGACACCTCCCCTAGCACAAGTTACATTAAAATAACGCAACTCCCAAGGCAGCCCCAGCATCAGTCTATTCCTGTTCTAACACAGAGTTGCAAAATTTTACTCAACCACTCAAGGCAAGTCATATTTTGATTGACAAGTGAAATAAGTAGATTTTTCATTATGTGTCCCACTAAAAGGCTAACAAATAAATCTTTCTACAGTTATCTTCCATAGTAGTTTTGCTGCTCAATGTCAATAATATTTAACAGGTATTTAAATGCATTTTTTTGTGTTCATATAGAATTGCCTTTTTGCACAACAATGAAAGTCCAAGTTTTTGTCTCAGACGTACTTCATCTACTGATGTGTCCTATTTAGGAAGAGCAAGCTTATTCCAAAGGCATGTAATGGGACAGTATCAGTCAAACCACCAACATTTCTTAGAACACCCTGCATTCATCTGCTCTTCTGCTGGAAATAAAAAGAGAAAAAGGAACCACTATCAAAGAAAAACAAGAGACTGTGTTCTCACTTCTCTATCTCCAGTGTGCATTTAGAATTCATGAAGATCACTGTACAACACTGTTCACAAGAAACTTTGAAAGGCAAGCCCACAATTTACATAAATTAATTTCTCGTTTCCAGCAAAATATGTCCTAATGACTGAAATTCTTTCTTGGTCATGCTGTAGAACAAAAATATTTCTGAAAGGTTCTTTCTTTTCAGCTGAAAGTGTCTTCCTGTTTATAGACAGATAAAACTCTTTCAGAGTTGGAGCACAGTAAATTACTGCTTCAGATACTGTGACTTTCCTCTGCTCCCAGTTATGCACCTTAATATCAGCTGTAACCCAGGTGTAATCAGATTCCAAAGGCATACATCGTTTTAGAATCTGAAATGCAGTTTTTTTCACTTAAAAATAAAAATCCATCTATTCAATTTGCTTTTCTAGGATTCTCTTGTCCTGCCATCCAAGTACATATTTTACCACCTAAACAGAATTAGTCAAAATAAAATCTGCTCCAGGGGTTAACTACCATCCAAAGATTATTTTTTAAAATCCAGCTCCTTCAGAGAATAAAGAGGATTTAAGCACAAAACAAGCATAGTCTCTCTGTTGCTAGTGGCAAGGAAAAGAAAACACAGACAGCAAATATACTGCCTAAATACAGTATGGAATAGGTTCCCTCTAACCAGATCTGTGCACTCACACAAAGGCATCTGCCAGCAGAGCTAGCACAGGCACCAGCCAAGGGCTATTTTAAAAGTGCAGCTTATAGAGCATTTCCTCAAACTAAGCTGAAAACCACGGAAAAGGACACTCTGGCTGGCACGTCTACAAGTATACTGTGGCTCTAGTAGCAGGGCCCAGTATGACATCCCAGCCTGAGGTTATGTGCCAGCATCATTCCATAGCGACCCTTTTGGCTGGACACAACTCTGCCGGTATCCCTGCTGGGTGCCCTGCTGCCACCTTCCACTTCAGTGCTGCCTGGCCACCAGGAAGCCACTCCACACCCTGGCTTTATCCCCAGCCAGTTCCCTTGGCCAGCCTGCATGGCCAAATTTAATCTGCTTTCACTGTGTGCTTGGAAAAGGAGAATTTTTTTAAAAAAAAGACAGGATTGTGCTGCCTCCATTTTGACAGCATAGTATCAGACTGAACTTTAGAAAAACTCCCCTGGGACTGCTCAGACTAGGGAAAACATGCTGTTTCCAGTGAACTGCCTTCATTCGATTGATTATCACACTTTACTGTCAATATGGAAGCATTTAGTCCCTCTCACACAATACCATGCAGGCCAAGTAAATGTTACAAGCCAAAACACCATTGCAAACATGGCTTTACTAGGCAGGTCTTAAATGAGCCTGAGATAAAAGAAGCTTTATTTTGTTACTAGATTTGAGCAGAGGGTTATTTGTAGGGATGTATAATGTCTTTACTGTCACCATTTATTGCTCGTTTACATGCGTCATGTAAACATCCAGCTTCCTATCTGAGTGGAAAGATACAAATTTTAGTGCTTAACTGCAGGTGTGTGAAAAGCATGTTAAAAATTCCCTTCTCTTTCTTGTTCCATCAGCTCTTGGGTTAAAAGAAGGTGGTGACTGCAAGGATTGATTAATTATATTAATTTGAGTTACATGCCAAGATGATCTGTGCAAAACTCTGCATTGCTTTAATTCCCTCCAGTTTTAAGTGTAACTACTTTAGACAAAGTCAATATCTTTTCTGCCTGTATTAAGATGTTTTGTTCTTGGAAGACCACTGGCTTATATCATAGACTCATGGCTGAGAGTGAGCCTGATGGGACTACAACCACTAATGACTTAAATGTTTTGGATGTTCGTAGTCCCTAAATTGCAAAACAATTTTCACACAAATACTTTAAATTGAAAGAGCATGGGATTAGATTAGAAGTTAGGAAGAAATTCTTTGCTGATGAGACACTGCAACAGTTTGCCCAGAGAAGTTTTAGATGCCCCTTCCCTGGAAGTGTTGAAGGCCAGGTTGGATGGGGCTTTGAGCAACCTGGTCTAGTGGGAAGTGTTCCTGCCCGTGACAGGAGAGTTGGAAAGATATGGTGTTTAAGGCCCCTGCTAATCCAAATCATTCTATGATTCTATGAATGACAGGGCCCTGGGACTTCACCCCTGCCAGTACTATCTGGCATAGGAAGAAGCTGGCTGAGTAGATAAATGACTAATGACCTGCATCTCTCCTCCCTTTCCCTCCTGCAGCCTGTAATGCCGGCTGCACTGCTCCCTTTTAGGCAATGTTAACACATTCAAACTGCTGCAAGAAATTAAAACCCTGTGTGTTTATAAAGGTGCTTTCTGCATGAGTTTACTCTGTCCCTCACATCTCTGATCTTCTGAAGATCACAGCTGCAATATAAAATATATGATTTTCAACTGTTCTGGGATTATTCTGCCAGGACTGGCTGCAAATAAATTAAAGGAGGGGTTGAAAGAATGAAGAAAAGCCTTCTCTTCCTTAGAGCAAAAGAAGAAAGACTGCTCCTTCTTCCCCCCATTCCCAACATATATATTCCTGTCTTTACAGTTCCTAGGATGTGATGTTCATGTTCCAGTAATGAAGATCACACACTGTCAGGGACTGAAATGTTTCATGCCTTAAACATGGTTATGAAGGATTTTTGCCCATTATAGCAAAAACTGCATAAGGAAACTACAACCACAGAAGCCCATCCCTCCTTAAAGATTCCTGACTGGAACTTTGGACTGTGAGTTAAGCCACCTAGATAAGATAAAGGGGACTCTATTGTTCAATGGTCTCAGGTCTAGGGAGAAACAAACAAGGCTGAGGGAAAGGAATTCATCCACAAGAAAGCCAAACACAGCAGAGAATCATCCCTGGCTGGATGGGATGGAGGAGACCACAACCCACAGAGGCCAGGTTTGCACAGACAGCCCACCCCCCTCCCCAATTCCCCCTCCCCTCAACCAAGGGTGGGGAGAGGAGGTTTCAGATGAGTGGCATAACATCTGGTCAGAGGCAGTGAACACCCAGCCTCCCTTACACAAACCAGTCCAGCTGTGAAACCCCCAATCCCACAGGCCACATCCATGGGCAGCTGAGGGGGTGTCCTAATCTATCAAAGACCACCAGAGCGCTCCCCAGACTCATTGCTGAGGCCTTGCAGTACATCCCAGCACTGCACATTATGCAAAGTGATGCACATTATGCAAAGTGATCCAGAGTCTGCTGCAAGAGACTCTGAAACTGCTTTCCTCCCCTACCCCCCCCCCCCCGACGANTCCCCTACCCACCCCCCCCCGACGAGGGACCTGGACGTTCCCACCAGGCCTGAGTGTATATTAATCCATTCTATGCTTCTCAGGAGACCCTCACGACCAAGAAAACCAGCTGGAGAGGATCACTGGGATGCCAGTGGGATCTATGGAGTGGTGATATTTTCTTTATTCTGTCGCTGTCACTGTCTTTCTGTCCCCCACCTCTTTTCTTTTTCCTTCTCTTCCTTTCTCTTCCTTCTTCTCTCTCTCATATTTTCTATGAAATAAAACCCATACTATTGACTTTGGCATATGGTCTCTTTTGCACCTTAATTCGGGCATAGGCATTTCTAACAACTTAAAAAACCAGACTGTAACATGCACATCTTCATAGCAAGCACTGGCCCAGGAGCTGATGTGGACTTAAGTGATGTACATCCACAAAAGCATGGTGACTGATGAGCCTTTTCCTCATGAAAAACTTCAGCCAGTGAGGAATCCTGCAGTGCTGAAGCTGTCTTAACATCATCATGCTGCTGCTGCAACCCCTAAAGCTGAGGCTATGGAAGAGTTAGGAACATCCAGTCCCACCCAAATGAAGCTATACTGCAATTGGCACCTATGTCGACCAGTGGGTTGGTGCTAGGGCCTCTGAAGCCTAGAAGAGTGCAATAATGAAGAAGTTTGATACAACTGTGAAAAAGTTACCCAGACATCTTATAAGACGGATACAGCTTTCATCAGGTGCTGTGATCCCTCTTGCAGGAGGCAATGGCCATGTGCGAAACAACTGCTCATTTTGAAAATTTAAAAAGGTTTATTAAACCTTGACAAAAATACAACAAAAGGACTACAAAAGGAAAATTTCGCAGTACTGGGAACTGCCCTCATGGGGACCACATGGCTGGTTTGTCTTCAAGATGGATGCTCCATCATTTATACCCCTGGGGGGCTGCTGATGCAGCCTGGCCCCTCCCAAAGTCTATCAGTCAGCTCTTCTTTGCTGTTTATTGGTGGAGACTGCTTTCTTGTAACTTGACTGGAGGTCAGGTGTTGCCATGCCGCACCCCCTAAGCAACAAGCTTTTCCATTCCCAGCTGCCCCATGCAAGGGGCACATGTGCACCCCTTCTTTTTACCTGTCCTAGACAACCCAGGCTGTCTGATGGCAACAATACTGAGGGAGGGAAAAGGGAACTATGGGGAGAACAGAAGACATCTAAACTAGAATAACATAACTATACATCACTAAAGCTTTTTTTAATATTCACACAATAGTCATCCCTTAGTTGCGAGAGCCAATCATCTCATTATCCATCTATAACAGCCACATCATGTCATCAACACTGGGCAAAAACAGAGATGTTGCAGTGGCCACTGCCATCCAAAGGAGCTGTAACTATTAAATGCAGGGAACCAAAAAAATCTATGGGCTTTTGAAAAACTTTCTCTTACTTGAGAGTATTCTACATCTCTATTATATTTTGACTGATGATAAATGTATACTAGTGCATGTGAAATGTTTAAGAGACACAGAAAGTTGCTTAGTGTGGCTTGATCAGCAAAGGGCTCAACTTTCTGCAGAAAATATTAAAATGCTTCTGAAGCAGAAAATGTCATTGCTGATAGAAAATTTTGTAAACTGACTGCTCTGTCTTTCTTGAGCATTGCCGGGGGTTTAGGACTTTTCCTTTTGTGTCTTTCTCTCAGGGAATTTTTTTTTTTCTCCCACTTGTTGCCTAAGAGATGGTAATGATGATACTTAAAAGACAAAAGAAGTTGTCAGGCTCAGGGGAAAGGTGCAGCTGGTTACTCTCTTTACCTGAGGAGTTTTCTCTTGAGGGGCAGAGATACCTCGAGATTTGGGCTGGGGGAAGGAGCTGGATGCAGCTCCTCGCTCTCCCTCGCTTATCAGCATCGGAAGTGGTCACTGTGGGGAAGAGTTCACCAGCACTGAAGGGCTCCATCTCCTACTGTCTTCTTCTACCATGAGTGGAGTATTGGGATCTTATTAACACCCAACCTCACTAAACAAAGGACCCTCACCATCTATTCGGGAACCTCAGGAAAAATCCCAGGACCCCGAGCCCCTCTGACGGAGCCTATCCTGGCCGTGTTCGGGAGCTGGGCCGTCACTGCCCAGCCCCACCACTACTCTGCCACTCTTTGGGGTTTTCTTGCTATACTGTAGCGCCGCACCCTCTGCCTGCCAGGACATACTGCGGCTCCTGCCACAGCTGCAGAGTTTCTGCTACATTGTGCTTGCTGCTACATGTGAGCCTGCCCTGCTGTTCCAGCCGCTGCTCCAAGGCTCCCGCTGCTGCCCATCGTCACCATCCAGCCCGCCCGCCGCAACCACGTCAGGGAAAGGCGCCTGAGCTCGCGCCACAGCGCCCCCTGCAGCCGCGGGGGAATCATCGCACCCGGCCTGCCCGGCCGGGAGCCCCCAGCGCCCCTGCCGGCCGTGACCGGAACTGCACCGAAGGGGAACGTGCCCGAGAGCCGAGAGAAGGCCGCGGGTGGGTTTGTGCTCCTGCTCTGCTCGCTGTGCTGCTGCTGGGGTTGTTTGTTTGCCTTGTTATACTTACATACACTAGTGAAGAAGTGTTATTCCTTTTTCCATATCTGTGCCAGAAAGCACCTTAATTTCAATGTTATAATAATTTGGAGGGAAGAGGGTCATATTTTCCATTCCAAGGGAAGTTCCTGCTTTCCTTGGCAGACATTTGTCTTTCAAACTGAGACAAGCATAAACACCTATGCACCCATGTATCAACATACCAGGCTTGTTTCTCAGATTCCCTGGCTCCCACTTCCTTGTCCCATGTCAGTAGTAATGTTCAGGAGCTGCACAATGGACTGCACTGGGGTGCTCCCTGATTTGAACTCACTGTCCCCCAAAACTGGAAAGTTTGCAGCTGAACTGCTCCTGAGTCTGATCTTGTGAATGACAAACAGTGAGAATAGAAAGCAAAGGGCAGGAGATGTGTAGAGGTGCCTGTCTCACTTCCCCAAAGCCTCTAGCTGGATATAAGCAACTAGAACAACCTTGACCTTAGCGTACTCTTTGCCCCAGTACTTGAAGCATTAAACACAACAAATTTCTACCATTAGCTTTGTTTAGAAACCACACTGCTCACTGCCAAGAGAAGAACCTCATCCTCATGGTCACCCTGAGCTGGGTTCTATGGTATTATTTAAAGATAAATGACACAAACCAGCAGCTCAGCTCTGTGTCAAATTACAAAACTGAGTTCCTAAAATTGTGTTTGGTCATTGTTTTTTGTTTTTTTCTTAGAGGCAGCAGGCATCTGCAGAGCCTCCCTGAGTGCACTGAACTGTTTACAAGTGCCTCACCAGCCAAGGACAGTTTCTTCTCTTGCCCTCCTTCCACAAGCAGTCTCACTGGTATAAGTAGAATTATTTGTTCAACTGCAGAGAATGCTCTTTGACAACAAATGTGTCCTTCAGTGTCAAAAAATTCCAAAACTAAAATGTATGACCTGAAGAGCTGGTAGGAAATTCTCTCCTTACAAGGATGTGGTGCATGGTAGAAACAGGGAGATTTGACATGAAGATGTCTGCTTATGATTTGAAAGGCATTTTCCAAGACTAACACCATACCAATTCCTGTGTGGATCAGGATAATTCCTGACTGAAGTTCCAGTTCAGGAGTCTGTGATACATTTCAAGTTCTTTTTTATTCAGGACAGCCAATTTGCTACATGGTTAAACAAACATGTGCACAGAGGCAAAGAACTGAACAGGTTATAGTAAGAGACTTACTACCTCATCTCATCTTTAAGAAATGACTCGATCAAGGTCAAAAATCTTGGAAACACAGAGAAAAAATACACTGTCAATGCCCCTATGGTGCCAGTTCTGTGAATAAAGGACTTGTGTTCAGTGCTGTCATTTCTGCAGCAGATATGAATGCAGAAAAACTCAACTTATAAATAAAAAGCCCAAAGATGCCATAAGAATCCTCAAGTCTCCTAACAGTTCAAACAATTAAATACTACCTTAACTTTAAAGGCTGTGATTGACTACTGATTATTTAGAATTTATCTTCAAGCTCTGCTTTTAAAAAAAATGTTTTTTCCTGTGAAAAATCAATAATTCCATCCAAATCAAACACATGTTAAGAGACCTTGCCATCTTTCACTGCAGTGTATTAGCAGAGATCCAGGTTGGCTTCCTCCCCCTTTTCTGCTCATTACCATGAGTTTTGAGAACTGATTAGCTGTGGTTGTTATTCATTAGTCACATCTCCAAAATCTGAATTATAAACATCCCTGTGAGGTCTTATCCTAATCAACCTATTTTGAGTCTTGAAATTAATACTAACACCAGAAAAATAATTGAACAGTGTACATTTAAAGACACCGCCGCCCTTTCCACAAAAATCCAGGCTTAGATATACATGAAAAGGAAGACTAAAATGAGACCTACAAACTGCCATTGCTGCTGTAAATCCTTCTTCCATGTTCACTGCAGCCAGTTCAGCTGGTTAATACAGGTGACATAATGGGTACACAGTAAATACGAGGCAGCCATCAGTGATTTTGCTGATGAGGTCAGAGATTACACAGTTGACAGATCTCAGGAGGACAAGAACATGCAGGCATGACAGATTAAGTGACTGCCATTGGCTGTGTGCTTCCTCTGAACACTCAGCTCTGGATGATAATCAATTACTTGGGGCTGCTAATGATACTGATCAAATGCACTTAGCACTTGGCAGCTCAAGGGTTACCACCCTGACACCACAGGCTACCCACAAAGAGGGGAGAAGAGGCTGGTATCAGAAAAATCCTCAAAGTCAACAAGCAAACCAGCTTGTTCCTTCTTTGCCACCCAGCTCAAAATGATAAAATAAATATTTTGCTTAGGAGTAAGTGTGTTCTTTCCCATGAAACAATACAACTTGGAAATGCTATGGCAATCTGTAGGGTCAGCAGTTCACATGGAGGGACCCCACACTGCTTCAAGAATGATCTGTCACAGTAAACCAAGTGTATTACCACTGTACACATTGGCTTCCAGAGGTCTATGTAATAGGTCACCTGTGTCCTGACATTACTTCCCAGACTTGACCTATGATCCAGGGTGATTTGGCCTCCTCATCATTATCATCAGCTCAAGATATTGATCTCTTCCCAACTTTTACAGCTAGGGAAAGTAAAAAATTTGCCATAGGTTTCAGAGGAGTGTAAGACTGGAGCAAACATTTCTTAGTTTGTCTCAGGCATCCTAAAACACAACTCCTTTTAAGGATTAGGACAGGGGTGAAAGTTTAGAGTTTGCATTTTGATTTCTAGATAACTAAGACCTTGTTCTACTGCTTTAACTATAGAGGTTATTTATTCCTTCTTCCTATACAGAAAAATGATTAATTGCAGAGAGATATAATGCCATATTAGGAATAACTAAAATTATACCCTGAATTTTAGGGGACTATACAGTCCCTTTAAGGAGCTAAACCAAAAGTAATGCTCTGACAGAGGAAATCAGTTCTCTAATTGGCAATAAAAGCAGTACGTTAGACAAAACCTCATGTCCTGGATGGTCCTTTGCTCTCAGAACTGGAATTCTGGGCATTTGAAACCAAATTTTCATCCCTTGGGAATCAGCCTTCCTTCTGTTTTAGGGCAGACAGTCCCACAGCAACACTGACTGACCATATGGATCTGTTAGCAAAATGTAACATACTCAAAAATGTCTTTACAAGTGCAATGTATTTAATCACCACAAGAAAAATAATTTTTGAAGACATTACCAAACAGAACCGTCTGAGGAGAACTTGTAGCAGCTAGTTCTGCAGATAACTCAGTATTCCCTAGGAACCTTTATCCTGAATGCAGAAAATTAACTGCAGAAAATGTCTTACTTTTCAAATAATTATAAATCAGCAATTTAATATAGTGCAGATATGTACCACTGAGTTGTTTTTGCAAACTGGGTGCCAAGATTCCTCCTCATGTGTTCTGGGGCTACCTGATCAGTGAGCAGCAGCCTGGGACAAAAGGCAGTGTATTCCAAATCTGCTTGAACAGCAGGGGGGAGTTTCAACAGGCAGAATGCAAGAACTACTGGGATTTTTAGCTTAAATTTGCTCATTGTGCATAGAATGAAAAGAAGAATCCTCACCACAATGCACAGCCAGGTGAACTCTTAAGAAAGAAGCTTGTACTAAGAGCCCTGCTTAGGTAGTAATTATTCATTACCAAAAAAGCAAAGTATGCCAGCAATGACGGTTAATCCCTTCTTTTCCTCCCTTCTTCCTGCAGAAAGTGGCACAGGAATCCTTCAAAACTGCCAGTTTTAAAAAGCTCAGTTCTAGGGCTCAAGATACCCCAGAAGGGGTATCCTTTCTTCCAGAAGGGAAAAAGCTTCTCCTATCTCCAAATGTCCCAGCCTTCCAGTAAGTGCTGCCTGATGCCGACAAGTTCAAGACATAAAGCCAGTCTGCTGGGGAAAATCAAACTTGGTCTGCACAGAATGACCTTGTGCAGCAGCAGGTTCAGCACAGGATACCTACAACTGAAACAATCAAATCCCTCCCTCCCCACTACTGCCGACAATAATGACAGCAAACTGGGGATTGCCTTTGAAATCATAGGCAAAAGGGAGATTTTCTTGCTGCCCTCAAGGAATGGGAAGGTGTTGTCAGTCACTTAGTGGACCACATAGTGGTAGATAGAAGGGCAAGACATTAATTTCAACACAGGAAATTGCAATTACGTATTAGCAAAAAGATTTCCAGTGTGAGTGGAGCTAAACACTGATGCAAGCTCCCCAGAGAAACTGTGGAGTCTCCATCACTGGGGATACTCAAAGCCCAGTTGAATACAAACCTCAACAAACTGAAGCAGCTGGCACAGCTGTAAACAGTGGCTGGGCTGGATGACTTTCAAGAGCTGCAAGTACTCGATCCTTATTCCACAATACAAGTTTTAAGGAAAGAACCTACATAGCTCTGGGGATTTCTTCTTGCTTTTAGCAGTAGAATAAAGCAGGATAGCACAGCACTGGAAGGTGAGAACAGAGAAACAAGCACTCTCATTACTTCAATTATTTCAGTTGAGGATAATGAAGGCACAAGGGTATCTTTTTTTTCTGCTCTATCTGGGCTGCACAGGTGTGGGTGTCTTCAGCTGTTACAGTGGATCATGATATGTGATTAGGGTTTACAGGCACTCCCAAAACAAGCATGAGCTTGTGCCTGCTTGAAGGATGTTAGTCAGGTGATTTTAACTAACATGGAATGCACTCACTCCAACATATGCTGTCACACACATTTAAGGAAAACAAAAACCAAAAACCAGAACACCAAACAAACAAAAACTGTGCTCAATTAAAGTATATTAAAAGGCAAAAATCAGGGAAACAAATCCTATCATTGTGAGAAGACAATAAACCAATGAGGAATGATTTCCCAGTGAGCCTGTTGGCCACAAAATTCTGAGAACACACCAGAGAGACAGCTACTTTGATGCAACTTGCTAATGCCATGTATTAAGTGATTCTTGTTCTTACTCCCTGCTCCATCTCAGGGGTCTTTTGAGCCAATTACTAGTAACTTGCTATTGCATTCCATTAAACAATTCAACTCTTCAAAAAAAGTGCAATAAACTAATCCTTTCTTGTAACAGATTCAGTCTACTCATTCTCCTTGCTACTCCACATACCCAGGAAATATACAATATGAGAAACACCAGAGTTTTCTCCACAGTATTAAGTATATAGTATAGAGATGCATATGTCAGGGCCTGATATCCCACAAATATTATCTTTGATAAATTGGTATTTTAAGCAAACATTTCAGCAACAATTCCTATCATTTTAAGTACTCCAGAATGTTCAGTTCACCAGGTCATTGCAATTCTCTCTTCCCTCTTTCATCTGGATGCTCAAATACAGCTCTCAAAAACATGCCTCTCTTATCTTTCTCTGGGACTGGAAAACTAGTTTTGCACATATTGAATCATTATTTGTTTCCATGGACGTTTCTGGGTTCCTCTGACAGCTTTATCTTACTGATGAGGATAAAGGTTTTTCCAAAAGCTACTGCCAGACTGCCCTTACTCCTAGACATCACAGGATGTAGTTGGCAGAATCTGCCAAATACTACTCACATGGTCTGAGGGATCTGAAAGTCACAATTGATAGTTTTGAAAACACAGTTGATACACTGCAGCTTTGTGTAGGTCGACTTCACCACCAGCACACAATCCCTTCCTGCCTTTTTCTCCTGGTCACCATGGGAATTATTAATTTGAAAAACAAATTAGAAAGTAGCAGTGATATGACTTCTATATTTCTGAAAATGAGATTGCTTTTCTTCTTCAGATTCTGCCACTACTCATGTCTAGAAACTTTTTGAAGCATAAAGAAACAAACTAAAGAATGTTAATTATTTAAAGTTTAACTGGAATCTTGTAATGGTTTGGGGCTTCCATAGAGACTGCTTATGCTGGCATCAAAATCTGACTCTGGAATGTTCATTACCAGCCACCAAACCCTGTGTGTAGGCTCATGCACACACATACAATGCAGCATAGATAAGCCTTGCTACCACACTTTGTCTTCATGGGTGAGAAGTGGCTGTGGCACTTGAAAATTATCCAGGGTATCCTTTCTAGTGAAGATAAATACAATGCTCATATCAGACCTTCGCTGTTGTGAACTGCACACTGACTGACACCAGTACATTAAGCTTGTGTGTTCCCATAAGACACTGCCTAAATAACTCTTTTTTAAAATAATTAAGCAAAATTATTCAAAATGCCTTCTCTTAGGCTTTTACAAGCAGTAAAAGTGTTCATGTGCACACTTGTGAGCTGGTGCTTGCAGAGTGCCTACAGTTTTGGCATTACTGGGCATCACTTTTGAACTGAAGATGAAAACTTCCTCCATTTAAAATTTATAGCCCTTGCTGAGGTTCATCTCAAATGTAGCACCATGTCACCTGCAGGGATGTACACCCAGCCAGAATACATAGCCTCTTTCTCCCAACAAACATAAATACCAAAGCAATCAAAATTAGAAACTGAGAAGCTGTTTCTCTTCTTGCATTGCCAGGAGTGCTTTTTGAAGCATGTTTTAGATCAGGCCAGCATTCCTGAAACACAAACTACCTGCTCCAAGGCTTAGGAGCCCCACAGCAGCTACAGCACACACTGGGTTTCATGGATCTTTATAGGTGGTCAGAACTGTCAGTTCATCTAGCATCATCTGCATGTGTCATTTTCCAGATGGAACCAGCCAGGATCCAAGTTACTTCTAGGCTCAGTTCCTCTGAAGTGTGGCCCAAGACACAGGTCTGACTGGGTGCTTCATCTACGTCACTGCAGTCAGTGTAGCTAAGAGAGAGCAGGGCACACATATATCACTGTCTGCATTTCCCAAAGGATCTGTCAGTGAGAGATACTAACCTGTCCTTGCAAACAAGCAGTTACTGATACCTCAAGACCTTAGTCTGCAGAAGGACCCTGCCTTGGCAGGGCTGCTTTAGAGGCATTTTTCAATAGCCATTTTGGGATGCAGCCAGATCTTTAGAAGGTCCTGTAATTTCAATAATGAAATTAAAACCATAATTTAGCAGTTGTGGGACTGAAGGAAAAGAGACGTGGGGCTAAGTAATGCCTGCTCACATTTTTTCTTTATGACATGTCTCAATCTGCTAAATAAAAATCCCACAATTCTTCATGATCAAGAATGCAAATCACAAACCCAGCTTCTTGATAAGGCAGAAAGCATAAAACCGGGAGTCTTAAAGGGATATATATGGCTAAATAGAAAATATTACTTGTTCTAGAAAAATTACATTAATGGACTGATTTCATCTATGAATCTATTGTTTGCCATGCTTAGTGGATTGGGACTGGTGTATTTAAACCAGCTAGAATACATAGAAATATTTTTAACAAAATAGTAAAAATTAAAAAGCTATTTAAATATTAGACATTTTGGTCCAAGACAAGACTAGGATTCTTTTGAGAGATCTGGGAATACACACTGGTTAGGTCCTCATTTCCACTGAAAAGAGAAAAAGAGAAACAAAGAAGGCCCTTCCTGCCTTATGTGATTCTGAAAAACCTTCCCTTGAATCACACATAAATTCAGTGGAGGCCAAGTCTTAAGATCAGCTTTTCATGCATGGGATTTATGTGGAGGGCAAATTGTATATATATACAAAGGCCTGAGAAACCAGGACTCATAGGGAATCAGAATGTATCCGGCCCCAACTCATTTTTGCCATCAACCATAATTTAAATGTTAATACAAAGAGTCAAAGTTCTTCATTAAGAAGTCAAACTTCTTAATTTCTAAATTCCAACTAATATGAATTTTAACTACTGATTTATAATCCCATGTGTCCCTTCAATGAACAGGAGTGAAGAATGAAAACCAGATCTGCATCAAAGCCTTGCATAGAAAAAAGCTGAAAATGGTTGCTGTACAGTCACAAATTATATTACTAATGTGGTCTGCCAGTTTTACTTGAGTCCCATAGCTGAGGCTTAATCACATCTTTGACACAGCTAAATTGCTAGGACACAATGGGACCTGCAGCTAATAGCATTACTTCAAACAACAAACAAACTAACAAACTAACAAACTAACAAACAAACAAACAAACAAACAAACTAACTAACTAACTAACTAACTAACTAACTAACTAACTAAACTCCTGTATTCCTGAAGTGATTATAAGGAACTCCCATATATTTTACATGACCTGCATCTGCTTAACCTGTTTTGAGGTGACATCACAAGTAACCAGCATGTTTTGTGTCTTCATGGTGGGAAGGGATCAGACAGTGCTTTGCAATAGACACCTTCTGCTGCTCTCAAATGCTCTCTTGGTTTACACTGGTATTTAACACAACAGCAACAGAGAGCAGGAAGATTTTGATCTTATTTTTAACAAGAGAAAACAAGATAGTCTAGATAGCACAATCCCAGGTAGTAGTGAGGACATGGGGAAGATAAAAAGAAGTAGACTTAAGCACTGTGCCTAGCTTCCAAACTGGTGTCACAGAAACTCTCAACCCCAAGCTTCATAACTCAGTGCTGGAAAACTGCATCCCAGCATGGCCAGGCTCAGGGAGGTACTAGCTGTCTGGCATCTTCTCTGGCACCATCATATTCACAATCTACCCCTTGTTTGCAAGCTCCCTAACCTTCTTCTGTTAAAACCACCCATCCTTAGGAAATATAGAACACTTAACTTAACTTAACTGAAGCCAACTGATAATTAACTGATGTGAGGGTTCCTGAGCTTAGGGACACACACAGTCAGTTCCATCAGGCTTCCTTGGGAGCCAACCAGGCAAGGAGGCATTGCCAGGAGCATCCCAAGGAGATTTAAGTGTCTCCAGGGAGTGTGGCAAACAGCAGCAAGCACAAAAAGGCATGACAGGTCAGAAAGGTAGGGCTCAGAATTTAGAGAGTCAGTCATCACCTAGCAATCTGGAAGAGGACTAACCATGGTTTCAATATGGTCAAAAGCTATTATTAGAAGGAACGTGGTGACCCAGACATCTCATATATAGGCTCAACATGTAGCTGGCCAGGTCTCTGGCTGCAGTGAATGTCTGAGCTTGTCACCAATGCTGGAGGGCAGCAGAGGCAACATCTGTTGGAGGTGTGAACAGGGGAACGATCTGCTCAGCCTGGTGGCACAGCTGAAGGAAGTAGAGGAGAGGCCAAAGACTATCAGGGAGTACAAAAGGAGTAGCTCACTGAACAGTAGCTGGTGTGCCCTGGTGAACGACCTCCAGAAACAGGGTGTTAAGTTGCAGGAGACAGTCAAAAGACTCTGAGAAATCATGGGGGCTGAGAGGGAATTGGTCAGCTGGATCCAAGCCCCTCTGGTGGGAGAACCACAGCCTGCTGAGGACAGGCCAAAAATTCATATCCCAGCACACACAGAGGGGAGGGAGGGCATTAACACAGGAGTTTGGGAAGTGGTGGGGAAAAAAAAGCCTACAACAACAAAAGGAAGAGTAAAGGAACTAACAAAAGGAAGGGACTTCCTTCACAGCCAGACATTTCCACCCAGCTGGACATGCCCACTCAGTACCACTTCGTAGCTCTGCAGGCTAACAAGGCAACAACCACACACAGAAAGAACAGTCAGAGCTAAGCAGATCAGCCCAACCTGCTCCACAAATACAGAAATTTACAAAAAGTTTAACTAAGAAAAGTCAGTGGGTGATAGTAGTGAGTGATTAAGAGGCCCAGAGGCTCTAGTCTCAGGTCTAGTCTCCTAAGCTATGCTAAATGGAGGTGAGCTGCCTTCCAGGAGCCTGGATTAGGGATGTTACTGGCCCATCTGACAAAGAAGGAAAAAAACCTTCTTGGGTCAGGAACTTGCTGCACTGGTGAAGGGGCTTTAAACTAGATTTGTCAGAGTATCTATCCATCCCAGTCTTGCCAGTCAGATGCCAAAACCTGTAATGGATGCCTGGAACAGTGCAAATGGATTTCAGACGCTCCAGTATCCTGGGTTAGAGAAGGAGAGTGTTAATGCGGTGTGTATAACCAAACTGTGTATTCTACTCCCCTCTACTGCCATTTCTGACAAACTGTTAACGATGGGTCACTTGCAGTAGCTGCCCAGTGCATACCTTACACCTCAGGCTACAAACTGGGTGTTAAATGAAATAAAGAAGCGGCAAACCCTATGAGGTGGAGTCTTTATAAATGACTCAACCATGATAACACTCTCAGGGAAGCACCAGCATAGTCACACCCATCCTGAGGGTGTCATGTCTGCTAATGGGCCATAATGGCTACACGGCCCAAGGGTAAGGGCCAGCTGTAACTTAGACCATCGACTCCCAAAAAGACCCTACTCACAGAATTAAATCGCTCCACTGTGAAACTCCCCACCCCAGGGAAGGTACTGAGCATTCCCACATTACCTTATATAACTGGGGACTTGGGATACCACCACCATCACCATTCGATGAATTGAGAGGAGGACCAGAACTTCCACAAGACCACCGTTTTTGACAAAACTGCAACCATCACTTCAACAAGACTGCAACCACTGCTTAATCAGACTGTGACCAGCAGAGTGCCAGGTTGTACTCTGTGGGTTTAAGCCAGTTTTCTGTGTGTCATTGCATTTATTGTAATATTTTTATTAAATTGTAATTCTGACCTGAAATCTCTTGCAAGGTAATTGTGTGGAGTTCATTTATCCCACTGGTTTACTTTCAAACCAGTACATCCAGCCATCAAGTTGGCTTTACCCAGGACCTGGCTCAGATGCCTGTACACAAACCCACATGGTATAGGGAACTGTCATGAGTTGACCCTGGCCCAATGCCAGTGCCCCCATGAAAGCACATTTTCCCGCATGGTTACTGTGAGATGTGACCCAAAATACAGCAAAGCAGGCTCCATCATCTCAGGGGTAAAGGAATAAAGCTTTATTACATCTACTATAAACACAAAAAGAAATGAAAAAAAAAAAACTTACACACACACAATGTCTACAATGGAAGTTTTCAAAACCACTTCTCCTCCCCCCACCTTCTCCCATCAACATCATGAGTCAAGGCTTTACCTTCCCAATCCAGCAACCACCCCTCGAACACTCAATTCTCTGCCCAGTACCATCTCTCACTCTACCACCTCCCAGTTCATCAGGAGAGAGGAGTCTCCCTCTCGCACCACAGGCCTCCCCCCGGAAGCACGGTCGAACCCTCCTGCGCTTCCATCGGCACACCTGGCAGCCATCCAGGGAAAATCTGCCAGGGTGCAAATCTTCCTTCCATGTTCAGTGCTCTCACCACTGACCATGGATCCAAACTGCTTCTTGGGTGTCCTTTTTTAAGGATGCTTGGCCCAGTTCCAGAAGAGTGACATTCTCACATTTGGGACAGCAGTCCCCCCCATATTCTTTCCCCTGGGGCCTGGGGCTCTCAGGAACAGAGATCTCCTCATCCATCTCTGTTCCTTCCACATCTTCCTCTGACACACTGCACTCCTCGTGGCTCCCAGCCATCGCCTCCCCCCGGAAACAGTCTCTGAATTATAGAAAGAAATAGGCTCTGTCC
>VZRH01002303.1:0-13754 GCA_013397555.1 Urocynchramus pylzowi | reverse complement strand
CCGGCCTGGCCTACCTCACCCCCGGCCGGCCACATGGCTTACCCCCTCCCCCACCCAGCCGGAGCTGGGCAAGGGAGGTCAGGTCTGATCCCCCGCTGGACCCAAAGAGGAAGTTCCCCTGGGAATGCTCTGCTTTTAACCCCTGTGTGTTTTCAAAGGCGTGTCCAGGTTCCTAGTGGCCACTCCAGGTGCCAATATTCACCTCTGGCCACTGATTGGTTTGACCACCACCTTCCCAAGAAACTTCCTTCCTTGTCAAACCACCACAGGAGCAAACAAGAGGAACTAGAGATGTGCACACACCTGCATGGGTATGATATCATTGGCAGCACAGAGACATGGTGGGATGGCTCCTATGACTGCAGCACTGGAACTGAAGGTTTTAGGTTTTCTAGGAAAGACAGGCTAGGGAGATGAGGAGAGGATGTAGCCCCTATGTCAATGATCAGCTGGAAAGTATGGAACTCTGTGTGGGGAAGGATGAGGAGCCAGCCAAGTGCTTGTGGGTCAAGACTCTTTTATTCTTATGACAACCTTGCCTCCACCACTAAGCCTATGCAATGCACCTGAACAATTTTCTAGATGGGGTACCTTTTTATAGATGAAGTCTCACTTCACCTTATACACTTCTGAGCAGCACTCAGATTACGTGTCATACACCCCTTTTCTTGCCACTCATTCTGCAGAATCATACTAGACACTGAGGATGAGCTCCTGGCAGTAACGACATCAAATGAGCACAACTACCTTAGGTGAGACCAGGGTTTTTCCCCAAGTTGGATCAGTTTCTTTCTTTCTTAAACTAAGGCTTGTACTAAAAGACCTATGTCAAACTAGTATTTTGGGTTCCATCTATTAGAGTAACAATTCTTAATTTCAGATGATACTTTTCTATTTCTGAATTTTAATTAAAAATACTTTACTAAAGGGAGTCTATCTGATCCAATCAATGTCTCTGTAAGTCCAGGATCTTCTCCTCATTATTAATCTGAGAGACATCAGACTTCACACGTATGTCAAAAAGAGCTCATTTCAATGCATTTCAAGCAACACAGATATTTCACAATAGGTTTATGGTTGTGTTCTTTTCTTTATTAACCATAGCACATAAAGTAAATGCACAAAGGCAGCTCTCAAAAAGAAAAATCATAGAATGCTTTTGGGGGAAAAAAATACCCACACAACTGCTGTTCTCTAATGTGTTACTAAAGACAACATCATCCCTCATCCCTCCAGAAGTGGCCTTGATTAAGTAAGAATCTATTAAAAATACAGTGTCCCTCTATGTAAACTCCCACCCACACCCTTCTCTTTCAATTTTAAAAGTGATCTATTTTGCCTTTTCCCTGTCTTGAAGCTCATTAGAAACAGCCCCTTCTGCACATATGCACCACATAACAGAGATTTGGAGCAAGACTGACAGAAGGAATGGAGAGAAAGAATTTAGAAAGTGAAATAAAATCAGACCTGCAAGACAAGAAAACCACTGCAGACGAAGAACACCTTCTACTCACAAGGGAACAGTGAAGGCTGAAACATGAATGCTGGTACCATGGGATTGAAACAGAAGCTGTTGCTTAACTTTGCAACAGAGATGCAGTGATGCTCTAACTAAATTCAATTATCAACAATAACCAAGGCAAATCAGATAGGTCTATCACTTCTCTTTCTCTGGGTGGCAGGAGGTCCCCATTAAACATACCTTAATCTTCAAGTGGAGGCACCAAGTATGGACAGCACAGTCACACACACAGTCTGTACCTGCTGAGTGCTAGGTAATGCCCATGAGATCATTCCCTGCTGCTCTCCTTCCTCAGTCTCTAGTTCAAAACATTACCCACCTCATCTGATGTCTGAAAAGTCCAAGCTGGTGAATCCAAAAAGAACAATAACCTATTCCCTCTCTGAGAGCTAAAAAGGTAATAAAACCAGCAACCCACTGGCAGCCAATTTTTCTCTCCATTTTCTATTACAGAGCTTTACTTGAGGAAGTAACTCCTAACAGTTCACCTCAAAAATTACTTTTGCATCTTGCAAGAATTGTTCCCACCTTATGTCGGATACTCCAAGGAGCAACAGGGCATTTGTTAATGGCAAGCTACTCCAACACAAAGTACCCTTTGAGCTTTAGTCCATGGCAGCATAAACGATAAAGTACCGAGCAGAAGAGAGCTAGAGAGGGACTTTTTTACAAGGGCGTGCAGTGACAGGGCAAGTGGGAAATGGCTTCACATTGACAGAGCGCAGGTTTACATTAGCTATTAGGAAGAAATTATTTACTGTGAGGGTCGTGAGGTACTGGAGCAGGTTGCCCAGAGGAGCTGTGGATGCCCCATCCACCCCTGGAAACATTCAAGTCCAGGCTGATGGGGCTTTGAGCAACATGCTCAAAGGTGTCTCTCCCAGCCCTTAGCAGAGGGGGTTGAAACAAGGTGATCATCATGATCCCTTCCAACCCAAACCACTCTGATTCTGTAATATTTCCTCAACATCTCTGACACTAGAAGGGATCAGAAAGGAAGAGACATCACATGAACCCTGGGGTGGAGATAAATTGAAAATCCAGTAAAATATTACCTTCTCGGAGGGACACAAATTCAAAATGCAGCAAATCTGTCTGCCTTAATGAGAGGAGGGGCTGAGAATTCATATCTAAACTTCATCCATTGTTTAAAATATCTGCAAAGAACAATTTGAATTCCAGGCTTAACCAGGACCTTTTAAACAACTCTCCAGATACACCTGCCTAAAAGGCAGCTTAACTCTCCAGATAGATTCCACTTGTCCTGCACTGATCTCTGAACATAAACCTGCACCTCCTGATACCTGAGCTGTAAAATTATATGAGCCACAGGCTTTTTTTTTGTTTTTTTCTTTTTTTAAATACACAGTTGTTTCTGCAATGGATTTTTAAGTAACAGCTTAAAAACCAGCTTTTTTAATACAGCTGCCCTGCCCAGTTGCCTGGCAGTCCCTTCAGTACCGTGGTGGGAACATCCTCTTATCTGTCGATTGGAAGTCTGTGCTAGAAGGGACTAAGAGAAGGAATCCAAAATGAAGCCCACACCTAAGAGTGACAGTGGTTTTTATTTTGGAATGTTTTACTAGATTTACTCCTTCAAACATGAGGGATCTATCCTTCACCTAAATTAAGATGAAATTTGCTCCAACACAAATTTTCATTATCAGACATTCCTGTCCAAGACCAGTGCCTTCAGATGATACAGTGTTTAATTCAGGAAGACTCCTAGGAATTTCTTCGCCTATGTATGTAGAAAAAAAGGGATGAAGCCTGACAAAATGTTTTACTGACCTGAAAAAAAAAGAATATCTAGAAAAGATTTTTTCTTCTCCCCCAAAAATAAATTAAGAATGGTTCATCTTATCCTGTTTTCTGTAGTTGCAGAGTCACTTCTTTGCTGAATTTTCCCTTTCTTGTGAGAGTTTTGTTCTTCATGATTGTGATGCTCACACTTGTGAGAGAGGACAGGCAGCAAAAGCTCAAAACCAGATGCAGGAACCCAGGAGCCGTCACCAGATGCAGTCACACCAAAGAGCAACCTTGTTTAGATTTGTAATAATGCCAACATATTAAGATAACTGTGACAAGAAGAACAGACTCGAAGCAGTCAAGAAGGTAGCTAGAGTTTTAATAAATCCTTTGCCTATCTGAAAAGTGTGAGTGTGAGATTATTTACATTATTCCAGCATGTAAAACTGAGACAGGAGCATGGAAATCAGATGTGTTATGTTACTGAACTACTGCTGGGAAACCACATGAAAGACATAGCTTAGTATTTTAAAATTTAACTAGTCAGCTCTTGGTTTCTAATGTCTTTTCCTGGAAAGCATTTAAAAATGACAGTAAATTTAAAAAATTGCCATCTCAGGTAATTGTAGGAAGCAACCCCAAGCTTTGCATTTAGAGCTATGGGATCTAAGGCTACAGAATACTTCACATTTTGCCATACACAGTTGTTTCAAATTGAAGGTTATGCACCAGAAGTTCACTTTCAGCCTTTTCACCTCAGACAGGCTGTGCTTAAACCACAGCACTGCTGGCAGTTTTAGTTCACAAAGCACCTTGGCAGGTTCTGTGCCCAAGTGCCCAGCTCAGCTGGGTGCTTGAGGGAAGGGACTGCCCTGCCCCTGCTGCAGTAGCACTCCAAGTCCCCTCCCTATCGCCTGCCCCTGACCCCATCTCCTCCCCATGGGGAGTCCCTGACACTTGGCTGTACCATCAAATAATATCTCACCTTGGCGTCTGACAATGCTTTTATCTGGATCTGGGAAATGGCACAATTTCTCATTTCTCCACTTCTTGATCTTGACCCACACTGACTGCTTTCTGTTCTGGGCTCAAATGGAATTATGAGAAGCAAACGTATTTGTGACTGGCTAATGCAGCCCTATGCCTAAAAGCTACAAAGCAAGTCTCCTTGTGAAAGAAATACTGCAGAATCAGAAGCTCTGTCAGGAAAGCAAAATATTTTGTTTAGTCCTTAGTAATGAAGAAGAACAAAGAAAAGGAAAGAAAAAGAGTCAGAAAGTATAAAATTATTAAAAGCAACTATGTGCAATTTTATCAATGCCCACAAGATAAATACCATTTTATTTCATCAGCAGCTTAAAATAAAGGAGACACTATTTCCAATGAAGATTTTTACCACTATCTTCAATAGGAAGGAAATAAAAAGAAAAGAAGAAATGAAAACAAAAAAGCCTTTAACAAGTTTTGCCCTTTGACACGCAGACCTGTTACTGCACTGATGGAATTTCAGTCACAGAATCCGGGAATATGCTGAGTTGGAAGGGACCCATCAGGGTCATAGAGTCCAACTCCTGGCCTTGCACAGGACATCCCAAGAATCACACCCGGTGCCTGAGAGCACTGTACAAACACTTCTTGAACTCTGTAAGAGTTCTAGAAGTGAACTAAAGAGGTCACTCTGCTATGACCTCTTTCCAGGAGAGCTAGTTTAACCTGATCAGCCACTCTCTGGGTGAAGAACCTATTCCTGACATCCAACCTAAACCTCCCCTGACACAGCTTCAGGCTGTTTTCTCAGGTCCTGCCACTCTTCAGGAGAGTGAAGAGATCAGTGCCTGCCCCACTGCTTCCCTTCCTGATGAAGTTGTAACAGCAATGAGGTCTCTCCTCAGTCTACTCTTGTCCAGGCTGAACAGACCAAGTCACCTCAGCCATTCCTCATACAACTTCCCCTCAAGGCCCTTCACCATTGTCATGNAAGGCAGCTTCACAAGCTGACACTCTCTAATGGCTTCATGTCTTTTTTATATTGTGGCACCCCAAACTGCCCCCAGCACTCGAGGTGAGGCTGCCCCAGTGCAGAGCAGAGCAGGACAATCCCCTCCCTTGCCCAGCTGGCAATGCTGTGCCTGATGCCCCCCAGGACAGGGTTGCCCTCCTGGCTGCCAGGGCACTGCTGACTCACATTCAACTTTCCATCAACCAGGACCCCCAGGGCCCTTTATACAGCGCTGCTCTCCAGCCTCTCATTACCCAGTCTGTCCAGGGCTGCCCCATCTCAGACACAGAATCTGGCACTTGCCCTTGCTGAACTTCCTACAAGTGGTGATTGCCCATCTCTCTAATTAGGCCTGGGTACAAATGGCATCAGGACATTCACTTCTCGATGAATGCTTCAAGTACTGGAGTCTTAGCAGGAGATGCTACTCATACTCTCTGTTATGGATATAAGCCTTGTCTTTCCTATGAAGAAAGGCATGTAACAGTTGTTTGAGTAATTACAATCCAATTACTGCCCCAGGACAGATTGTCTTTGCAGGATTACATCTGTACATTTGCGTATATTCAGACTGAAGATAACAGAAATCATCTTGTCCAGATACAGAACAATCCTGCTTCCAACCTACCTGGTTTGTCAATGAACCTAAGCAGTGACATTGTCCCAAGATATCCAAGGGTACTTTGGATACCTTGGTACTGTGGATACTGCTTGGAGGTGCAGGTCAAGAAAAATACAGTGACAGCACAGGGGCTACCCAGCCTTCCACTCAAGGTCAAGGAAGAACACTTAAGCACTGTCTGGGTGTGCATTAAGGTAAATATTAATGTGCAAGATAGTCACTGGAACTGTTACTATTTAAATTACTTGTTTCTATGTTATAGGGAAGGTGAAGTGACAGAAATAAAACATTATTTCTCTTGGTGCTCTCTACTTAAATTGCAGAAATAAATATTTTTAAGAATAGTATTGTCAAATCTGAAGTAGAGGTTCATCCCTCCAGATTGTACATGAAGCTAACTTGTTATCTTCCATTTCATTACGAGCTTTCATAAATAAACTGGGAGCTACCTCTCTCCTGGGCTGGCTATTTCCAGAATTTGTTTCCATAAGAATTCCTGTTCCTCTAGTCTTCCCACAAGAAGACTACACACAAGAAATTGCTATATTTCCGCTGAAAGCAAACTAACTCCATGTACCTGCCCTAGGATCTTTTCAGTAGCTATAAGGATTCAACTTTCTTGCATTTCACAACTTTAAACAAGATGTAAGGAATGTTTCTCACATACTTAGGGAACATGAATCTCTTGCAACTCACCTTTCAAATAAACTCCCTTCCTTTTTCCAGAAGAGAAATAATGATAGATTGAAAATAAAAAATTCTAATTTCCTAATCAAAAGAGAATGAAACCAAACTGATTTTCAACCAAGTCTGAAAAAGGACTCAAGCAATAACTGAAAAACATGCTTTCACTGATGTGCAAAGGCGGTGATTACCTAACATTATTTCCCTTTCAAAACTCTCCATTGCTGTGAGTCACAAATGTTTTTGATAGTAGTTTGCTGATGATCTCCCATATGCTGGTTGTCCCAAAAATGCACACAGCTTGTCCAGCAAAGTGCTAATCCTCAGCATTTTGCAACCCCCCACTTTATTTAGCAATTATACTTGCTAAAAAAACAAAGTTGCTCTTTGCTCAAAAATATTTATAATAATTTCAGCTATTTCTGAGTGTGAGTACAAGAACAGAATGCCCTGCATAGACAGTAGCTAAAAGCAATGGGCAGCTCTGTTTTGTGGTTGATAGATGTATTGCTGACAAATGAGATGCTGTTTGGTAACTAAATATATAAAATATTGATATGGGCCTTTGCTTCTGTTTCCTGATTTATCTTTTCTTTCAGAACATCACTGCTTTGGCTTGCACACTTTGTCTTCCAGTAAACCACAGCACGCACTTGCAAACACAGAGGGAGTCACCAGCTTTTTCCCAGGTACTCAAATGGTGATTAAAAAAATCATCCTGTATCATAAACTGCAGGTCTGAACCTGAGGAGTAAAACACAGGCTGGAGAAAGAAGGCAGTTAAGGGTGAGAAAGGGAACTGTTTCATGGAGCACACGGAGATTTATTGTCTATTTAATTACTTTTTTGTGGTTTGCGCTGGCAGAAGGGACTCTAACTGAAAATTATTACAGGTTTGGAGTATGCAGGAGTCCATAAACATGCACTTGTCCAGGCAGTGACACAAACTCAAATCACATCTCAGGGACCAACTGGTTTGTGAAGTTTTCCATGAGATGCTGCCTGCTCATGGCACAAGGGTACAAAGCAGCACAGATGTGAAGCTGGCAGTGCTGCAGAACAGCTCAGCTCTGGATACCTCTGCTTCAGCAACAGAAGACAAAAATAGACACAAGTTTTACAACTTGCAAACCCAGCTCCTCATTCTTTTCCTCCAAGCCTCTTCCTACACCATTAGATCTTTCTGAGATGTTTACTCATCTCCCCCACCCCCAAGACCTCGCCTGCAGCATAGCAGTATATGAATTTGCCTGGCAACCTGACATAAATATCCAACCAACCAGCAAACAAAGCCTAGCATGCTCTTAGCTGCAATATTTCTGTGCACAGCCTTACAACAAATCAGAGCTGCCCACCAGGCAAGGAATAAACCCACTTTCTTTAGCTCAGTTTATAATCTAAAATTTGTGGTAAGAGGTGAGCATTTACCTTCCTTTATTTTACTTCTATGCAATGTTCAGAACTCAGCTCTAGACAAGTCTCTTTTCCCAGAAAACACAAAGCACTGTATCTTCACTACCCCTAAACTGGTTAGACAAATTTTTGTCACTGGGGTGAGGTGAGATAAAGGAAAAGTGAGGTGTGAGTGAGGGGAGGTGTACTGGAAAACACATGGAAATGAGCTGTTTGACTTACTCAGCCTGAGATTCCATGGGTGACCAGCACCCAGCTCTCTTCACTGAAACCCACTGTAAGACCTGAGCTGTGCCTGATGCTGAGGGCATCCCCCCAAGGAATAGCACTGGATGGGATAATTTCAGAATCAGCACATCACAAAAGGGATTGGGTAGGGGGCAGGAATCTCTGTAAAACATCGCAACCTTCTTCAAGATTTTGGCTAATGCCAGTCTTCATGGAGCCGTGAGATGGCCCAGGGGAAGAGGACTACCTGCCCTGAGTGGCTCCTTGCCTCCCAGTTAGGAGCTAGTGGCTTTTCACAGCAGTTCCAGCAGATAATGGGAGCTACAACATGTGCAGAGAGTGGTGCTGCACCCAAGCACTGCATCTTTGTCCCTCCCTTCTCTGAGGACATGCAATACACAATGAGTGTTTCAGAGATCAGCGAGTCCTCTGGACCCCAACCTAGCAAACTTCAAGATAAGTACATAACAAGAAATTCCCATCTCATTTCTTTATACTTACCAATGTGGAACAAATAAATGAGACTCATACCCTCTATCAGCTACAGCAGAGTTTACCAGAAGGTAAGATGGTGTGCTATTAATAGTTCCATCATAACTGAACCATTACATTCCATCCTGCCCCACAAAACAGATTACTTGAGACTGGAACACAAAACACAGGACCAATTCAAGTCAGAAACAAAGTTTCACTCCATCCATATTTGCCCCTGCAAATGTACCAGCCTGCACAAAGTTTGAGTCCCTGCTGAGCACATGGAAGTCCTTCCCACTGTTTCTACCCTTCATAAGTATTATAAAGAGCTCAAACAAGAGATCCTCTGTAACAGAAGTAGATGAGGAAGGCTGACATCTGTGTCGTGCTTTGACACATTACAGAAGTATTTTTTACCCTTTGTTTAAGAGAAGGTGTTTCAGTGTAGAAATATCAAAACCAGAACCTGGTTTGTGGGATGGAGGTAACTTAAATGGCAATAGGCCTTGTAAAAAATGCCAGTAGGCTGTTCCACATGCACTGTTCTGCAGAGTGCATGGCTCTCTGGCTGGAGTGAGGGATGAATATAAAGCCTTAACTTCCACTGTGCTGTTGTTGCCCCAGTCACCTTGCTAACTAAATGGTTAGCAAGAGTGCACATCAAGAGAGTAGGTGTCCTGGTTTAGGGTAAATTTGGGAAAAAACCTCCAAAAGGGGGCCCCCCCAGAAAGCTACATGCCACCCCCACCCCCCCATGGCCCCTCCCTCCAACCTGTTCTGGAAAGAATTTCCTCGGAGAGAGGTGGAAAAAACTCTTGTTTATTTAACAGGCCAAGCACTCCCCAGCATACAAAATGAACAATACCAGATGACAAAGCTCATTCACTGCTCTGAAGAGATGACAAATTCAGAAAGTCTCTCCAGTGGGTGGTTGCTCTGTTATCAGTCCCTCCGGTGCTGGGAAAGCCTGCAGAGTAGGCCCCAGCAGGCTGCAAAGTGCTAGCTCTTTAGTGTTTCCTTGGGTCCCAGTCTGGAGCAGGTTCGAATGGTTCCAAGAAGAGAGAAAGAGAAACAGTCCAGGGAAAGCTCAGACTGCCTCAGCTAGCTAAACTAACTAACTAAGAAGCAAAAGGAGCAAAAGGAGCGCAGTGTTCTGCCCCGCCCGTGCCCAGACATCAACAGTCTGGGCCAGAATGTGTAGGAGGGAGTGAGTGAGGCTGATACCAAAACTTTGTGCTTCTCCCTGCCTTCGCTCTCAGCCAGTCTTGAAGGCACAGAATAGAATATCCAGCATAAACAGAACACACGACTGGGGATACAAGCATCATAAAGTCACCCTAGGACAATAAGGTCAAGAGAGAGCCAGACAAGTTAAAGGTAAAAATCTTTCTTGCAACTGCTATTGCAGACTTGGAAATTCAGAGCACAAAGACAGCTTTGCTCTGCCCTCACTACTCAGCTCTGACTCGCAGGATTGGGTCCTTCCTTTTGCGGCTGGAACCACCTAACACTCATCTGGCTGGCTGCTCCTGATCATTGCTACAACACATACTTCAGGAGGTTTAACGCACACAACCCTCATTACTTCTTAAGCTACCTGACAATGCACCTCTTGGGCAAGGCTCTCAGACACTTAGATTTGTTTACCTGAAAAAAAATGAGAGCAACTGGTTGGCTACATCAAATGCCTTCAAGTTTTGTATTTCCCCACAAGAAACAGTAGGAGCAAAGCCAGACTTCAAAAGAGTTGGCAAAGCTTCTGCAGAGCAAAGATAGGCAATAGCAGAGACTTATCCAGCACTCCCATTTCTAGAGACAGAAGAATGCAAATAGACAGCAACTTTTGTGGTAAACCATCATCCTCTGCCCTCAAGAGCTTCATTTTACACCGGATGGTTTTATATACAATATGACTTCTACTCGGGAAAGTTCACACTGAGTATTTGGAAGAATCAGTCAGTGTACCAACTGACATATGAATTCTTATTTTCATAACCCAAGGAATATAAACATTCTTTCCACTTTTTATTTTACTTGGTAAAACAAAAGCTTGCATTGAGAGATATCCTGGAAGACTTGGGAAAGAGGCTTGTAACGCAGAATAGCCCTGAGGTACAAAAAGGATAGATTTGTTTATTCTTTTAAGAAAAAGAGAGGAAAAACTAATCCAAACAAATCGTATGCATTCTGTCTTGTTGGTCACGTATGGAGAAATCACATCAAACACCCAAATTATACACCATCTCTTTGGAAACTAGTTTGTCTGATTATGCTCATTTTACAGCTTCACTGGATAAACTAAAGAAATTAATGCTTCAGGCAGTTACCCAACAATAATAATTGCCAAGACCCCCATCATTAAAATCATGTTGTGAAACTGGATAAAAGCACAGCCTGTTTTGATCAGACCCCACATCAATGCAATGCTCATAATCAGCCTGTACAGTCATGCACTGTGCCCAAAATCAGGTTTTCCGTTATCACTGTCCTGAACCGACGTGACCACACTGTCCTGAGCATGGGCACCGTGAAGTAAACAAGATGTAACATTTCAGCTGATGGTCTAAATGGCAACATACTACAGACAAAAAGTGACTGAAACCAACAAGTTTGACCTCTATACAACTATTTCAAAATGTGCTTTAAAATGTTTAAATAAAACTGAAATTCATTAGCACCATGACAAAGAGAAGAACATGTATTTCATTCTGCTAATTGTAGTAAGCTTCCCATTCTACAGTCAAAGTTTCTTACTCCAGATACCTCAGAAACAGATTGCTGTTCAAGCTATTGAACAAGTTCATACTATGGCAGGTGCTATTCAGTATTATCTCAGTTACTACTGCAAAGATATTTATCTTTTTAGTGCACATGCTTGATCTTTTGCCCCAGAGAAAAACAGAAGTGGAACATTTAAAGCATACGCATGAAACACAACATTTTTGAAGTGGCATCAGTGACAGTAGCAGCAGCACTGGCAGCATGTTAACATTTGGCTAATTGAGCCATTCAGGTTAATGAGCTTCACAGTTATGAGGATCAACTAGAAAAAAAAAATTTTTTTAAGACCATAAACATTGAGAGCTTGCTCATCCAAGTTTCCAGAAGAATCCTATTTGTATCAAGGAGGAATAAAGACACAAATCAGGGAGTGAAAAGAGCCCCTCCCACAGCCCCACATACCCCCCAAGAAAACAGGACTCTCCTAGACACTCCCTATTTGAGATTCCAAACTGGAATGCCAAAACAAGCCCCTTACTGACAGCAAATTGTGCAGACTCTCCAACTCCTTCCTTCCAGCAGAATAATTAACAATGCTAGCAAGTACATTATCATAAACTTCAGTGTTAACGCCCCCACTGCAAAGAACAAAAGTGGTTCACATCCCTCCCAAGCTCCTGCTGCAAACTGGGTGCTGATTCTGACAAGTTGCTCTGTGCCAATTTAGATTCCTTTCACATTTAGAAAGGAATGTAAGTAACATTTAGAAGATTATGTTCTTAACCACAAGCTACAGAATACTTTTTAAGTGATGCTGGAAACTATGGAAAACAGTGCTCTGAAAACCTGCAAGCCAGCCTGGATCACCTCCTGGGTGCTCTGTTGATTTAGCTGCCTTTGTGCAGAACTCAAATTGTTTATAACAATCCAATTGTATGTATGCTTTATCTCAAAGAGTCCTAAAGTTCTGCTAGACTGAGACTGGATCTTGCATGCTTATTACCAGTCACACTTTCCCTGGATAGGCCTACAGGTTGGAAAAAGCCAGATATCTGTAAAAGTAGGTGCTAAACACTTCCATCAAGAGGCTTTTTCCCACTTCAAATACAACTTAAGCAGCTGACAACACGCAGCAACACTTCAGCACTGGGCAAAACTTCAGCTTTGGCCAAACTGTACAGTGGCTGATAGCCACTCTGCACTGGAGGGAGGCCACTGGGAGAATGAGGTGGTGACACCTGTGTTAGCTGCCCAGCTGGATCCTGCTCATCTTGTTATCATCACTCCTTAGTAAAGTCCACAACTTGAAAATCAAGTAAGGTCCCAAGTTGTTTTGAAGGCTTATTTCAACACAAAAGCAACAGGAGTGCTTTGCTACTCTTGTCTGGCGGCTGTACAGCTTTCATTTGGATACAACTTTTCACCTGGTAGATTGTATCCACTCCCAGGCAATTTTGAGATTAATACAATACACTCAGCAAGATGTTTCAGGTGCTGCTGCGGGTGCTGTGAGGTGTTACAGCTCAAAAAGGATATGCAAATGGATTCTCTGGTATTTCTGATCCATGGTGCCAAGACCAGACCTCAGGTTACTACACTTTGGTTTTAGTTATCAACTCCACCTGGTCTGAGTGCCACCCTAACCCAAGCATTGTCCTTTTGCATGCATCAAATTTTTATTCCATGAAGATGGAGGTTTACAACGGAGGAATAATTTATATAAAAGGGCCTTGGGGATGGGACTCTATTAAGCATTTTTCTCTTTCTTGTCTGCCCCATAGCCAGGACAATGTCTCTGGTAGTGAGATTGGCACTTGGTTTCTTTTAGAGGTAGTTAGGCAAGAAATGGGGAACAGTTGCTTTGTATTTTTTAAATACTACTGAGCAAGACCGGATTTCTATCAGAAAACCAACAGCACCAGAGAGGTATGTCTTTCAATGGGCTCAAATAAGCAATTAAAAAAAAAAAAAAAACAACCCAGCCCCAGGTGCTTCACTACAGATACTTTGTGGCTGTCAATTTTTTCAGCAGAATTCTCTTTGAAACATATGTCACAAACTCTCCAAGTGTGACAACAAAAGCTAACATTTCTAGGAGACAAGTGATGTCAAAGTGCAGCAACCTTATCCATGAGGTAACAAAACAAAGAACATTATCATGCACTGGGAAAATGAATGACCCATAAAGAAACAACTGCAGTGTAAAAATAAAACAAGCAAGATTCCAACCAAACCAAGCCAGACCATCCCTTACCTCTTCTGCCTCTTCCAAATACCTCTGGTTGTGAGCATTTGGGATGAACTGTGGCACAGGGGGTTCCCTGTAGCAGATAGGGACAGGC
>VZRH01002301.1:217051-231355 GCA_013397555.1 Urocynchramus pylzowi | reverse complement strand
ATGTAGTATCCTACAACATTTTGGAGGCTATTTCCAGAATTTCTTTTGTAGCTGGATCTCAGTCCAAGTGCAGCAGCCGGGTGAGGGTTCTGACCTGTCCCACGCAATGCCTGGCTGAGCTTTAGCTGGCTCAGGTTTTCCAGGGAAGTGGAGAGCACTGTGGAGCGCTGCTCTGTGCAGCAGGGGCTGGTTTTGCAAAGCTGAGATGAACTTTGTGAAGCACCAGGAGCGGTTTGGGCCAGCACTGGGACCGAAGGCGGTCTCAGCCGGTACCGGAGCCGGGAGTGGCTCTCCGCAGGCGGAGCTGCCGTGGGGCGATCCCACAGCTGAGAACGGCCCAAAACTCCCCAGCTGCACCCACAGCGTGGTGTGGGGCCAGGCACGGGGACACAGGGCTCCTCTTTCCTCTCTGCTGGGATTGACTCCCTGGGAAATGACATTTCTAACAACCTGGCATGTTCCTTCCCTTCAGTACTGCTTTTCCCAGTGCAGACTCCAATTATTCCTTACTGGTACTTGCAATAAACCACCCCTATGGGGTCTGATTGCAGCAGGGTTAGGGTTTCCTCCCCTTTTTAGGGCATTCTCCCAGCCCTGGAGCACCCCTGGAAAACACAAGTGTTATCTGACCTCTCCCTGTGCTGTCAGGACTCAGCTTCGGCAGGGACAGATTCTGGGATTAGGAAAATGAAGCCCTGAGGCTGGTGGGCAGGGTCTTGGCCATGGGTGCCTCCCTCCATCCCTCACAAATCCTCCCTCGTTCTCCTCAGGGCTGCAGAGCACAGACCACAAACCCAGCTGGACCTGGGCCAGGCCTCAGGGCTGTAGTTTTAGGGTGATCCCGTGTCTTAGAGTTCCCAGCAATTGGAAGAACTTCTGCCCAGCCCCAGTGCTGGCTCCAAAGCTTTATTGAGGGGGATAAGGGAGGGGGGAGAGGGGGAAGGTCACTGTCCCTAGGGCTGGAGGATGCTTTTCAGGAGTGTTTTCACCTCAGGGCTGAGCCTCCTGGGGAAGAGGATGTCGAAGTAGATGTAGAGGTCCCCCTTGCGCTGCGGGTCCTGGGCCAGCGGCATTCCCTCCCCCGGCACCTTTTTGTAGTACTTGGGGCTGCCGAGCAAAGGGAGGGCTGACAGGAGCTGTGGGATGGTCCCACCACCATCCCCATCCCCACCTGGCTGTCTCAGGTTATTTGCTCCTCCAGTTTCACCCAGAGCCCGTCCTCCTCTTCCAGGCTCCGGCATCCACCCTCATCCACCCGCACCCAGCCCTGTCCTTGCCTCTGCTGCCAGCAACATGGCCCCAGAGCACAAGAGTCACCCACTGTGGGCATGCTCCTCCTCCTCTGCAGCCCCAAAGCTGCTGGAAAAGGCTTTGGAGCACCCTGAGTGCCCGCCCAGCCCCGATCCCCCTGGCCCTTACTCCACGATGTCGTTGACGGGGATGTTCAGCAGCCTCCCATCCAGCGTCCACACATCCAGGGTGCATCCAGTCAGTGCCTGCCAGGCGTGCAGGGCCACCAGGAGCTGCTGCTGCTGCTGCTGCTGCAGCCCCAGAGCCCCCAGGGGAAGCTCTGTCCCCTCTCCCGGCCCCTTACCTTTGCCAGGGAGATGCTGGCAACATAAAGGAGGTTGTTTTCGATTCGTTTGAACCTTGGGTGAAGCTTCTCTTGGACAACAAAGGTGATGTCAGCTGGGATGATGTTTGGGCCCTGATGGAGGGGGGGAAAGATCACAGAATCATGGAATGCCAGGTTGGGGTCGGAAGGGACATTAAAATTCACCCAGTTCCACCCCCTGCCGTGGGCAGGGACACCTTCCACTGGACCAGGCTGCCCCAAGCCACATCCAACCTGTCCTTGGAAATCTGAAAANATGTTTGGGCCCTGATGGAGGGGGGGAAAGATCACAGAATCATGGAATGCCAGGTTGGGGTCGGAAGGGACATTAAAATTCACCCAGTTCCACCCCCTGCCGTGGGCAGGGACACCTTCCACTGGACCAGGCTGCCCCAAGCCACATCCAACCTGTCCTTGGAAACCTGAAAATTATTTTATACAGGGAAAACTGGCACAAATTCCTGCTCTTTTGTTGCTCTTTTCAGCTGGCTAGAGAGAAGGGAGAAAAGTATTTTCTTCCCTTAAGAGAAAAAGGAGTCTTTTATCCAAGATGCCTGCCCAGCCAAGGGCAAATCCAGAACTGTGTTTCTGCCAGGAAGAAAACCACCCCTTTCAATTATTTTTTCTTTAAAGAAAAAAGAATTGAAGAAAAATAATTGAAGTTAATGATTTATTTTTTTTTTTCTGTTCTGAGGAAAATCCAGGCTGCTCAGAGTGCTTCTGAGCACAGTAATGCTGAGTCTCTCTGTCGGTCAAGTGCCCTCAGCAATGGGAAACCACAACTCCTCCACGGAAGAACTTTTCCCATGGAGCGGGCACAGGACTGGAAGAGCTGCCCAGGGAGGGCGTGGAGTCTCCTCTCTGGGGACATCCCCCCCAGCTGGATGAGCTCCTGCCGGGGCAGGGGGGTTGGAGCAGGTGGTGGCTGGCCAGGGGTGGTTGTGTGCTCACCTGGTCTCCCTCCTTCTCGAAGGTGACGCGGGTGCCGCGCTGCCAGCCCGGCTGCACGTCGATGCTCAGGATCTTGTCCCGGATGGTGCTGGTCCGCCCGTCCTCGTTCAGCACCTGGGCACAGTGCACAGAGAGGGGCCCACTGAGGGAGGCTCAGCAGGGCTCTGCTCACCTCAGCAAAGGCCAAGCCTGGCTTGTACTCCACACCAAGAAAAAACAGCGGCTGTGGGTACAAATAGGATCAGATCATAGAATTGTGGGATCATCTAGGTCGGGAAGGACCTCCAAGATCGTGGAGTCCAGCTGTTCCCCCTCATCCCCAAGTGCCACAACCACACAAATCCCTCCAGGGATGGGGACTCCACTACAGCCTATTCCACTGCCTGACCATCCTTTCAGTGCAGACATTTTCCCTAATATCCAACCTAAAGCTCCCCTGGCACAGCTGGAGGCTGTGTCCTAGAGCAGGAGAGACTCGGGGCTGGGTCCAGGAGACCGGGGCAACAAGGAGGGGGACAGAGGTCACCAAGGGCACAAAAAGGAGACACTTTGCAGTGTGCAAATGGAATTGTGGGAGCAAGAACACACTGAGCTCCTTCTCCAGCCACCTCTGAGATCAGCCCTTGCTTCCTGCCAGCTCTGGGGGGGAGAGCACAGGTTCAGCTCCTCCTGGGTTTGCTGCTAATCCCTCCCTGAGACAAGCTCTCGGGGCAGGGCCGTCCCCAGAATCCCAGAGCGAGGGCAGAGCCCTCCCAAGAGGCACCCCCTTCGTGCCCAGAGCCCCCACCCTGCGGGAGATCTTGATCTTCTTGGTGCAGCCGTGGAACAGGTCCTCCAGGGACACGTAGAGATCCCGCACGATGGGGGGGTCCCGCCGCAGGGCCCCCCGGCCCCGGGGCCCCCCGAAGGGCAGCAGCACCTCCGAGCCATCCTGGGCAAAGAACTCTGTGGGAGGGAGCAGAGGCACAGCCCCCACTGGGGCCACAGCTCTGGGGGATTTTCCCCCCACCCGGAACCACCCCAAGTGTTTTCTTTCCAGGAGTGTTGATGGCAGCCTCGCCCCCCTCATCCCTCTTTTTGATGGGAGTCCCAGAAGGGGTGACAGGAGCAGCTGGGGACAGCTGGCAGCCTGGACATGCAGCTGCAGGCCCCTCTAGGGGAACTCAGGGTCTCTCCTCCAAGCCCCAGAGGGATCTGAGAGCAGCTGGGCAGGAAAGCCTTCCTGGAAAGCTGGGTGTTCTGAGCTGGCAGCCACCAGGGAATCCTGGCAGCCACCAGGGAATCCTGGCAGCCACAGACGGACCCCAGGCACCCCCAGAGTCTCCCAGGCTACCTGCAAAGGGGTTGTCCCCCCCGAAGAACTCCCTGAAGACTTTCTCGGGGTTGTTGTGGAACACGTAGCCGGCGCTCCAGGGGTTGTCGCTCGCGTACTCCAAGGGGATGCCACCTTTGAGCCCCTCTTCCCCAAATTTGTCATAGATGCCTTTCTTCATAGCTTGGGGAACAGGGAAGTGTTGGGAAGAGAGGCAGAGCCCCAGCCTGAGATGCAGGCTGGAGAAGAGGGCTCCCAGGGCCGGGGGGATGGGCATGGGGGTGTGAGGCAGCTCCCAGCTGTCCTGACGGGGAGCAGGAGTGCACAGCCCCCTCCTGCCCCTGCAGTCAGAGGAAAGGGACACTCCAGGAGGGGACACTCCCACTTACGGTCGCTGAGCACATCGTAGGCCTCTGCCAGCTGCTGGAACCTCTTGGGGCCCCAGGGCTCCTTGCATTTCAGTGGGTGGTACTTCAGGGCCAACTTCCGATAGCTGAGGAGCACAGCGTGGCTCGGGTTCAGGGGGAACTTAAAGCCCATCTCCTTCCCACCCCCTGCCATGGACAGGGATGCCTTCCACTGTCCCAGGCTGGACAGGGCTTGGAGCAACTTCCAGGGATCCAGGGGCAGCCACAGCTGCTCTGGGCACCCTGTGCCAGGGCTCACCACCCCCACAGCCACTATTTCCTTCCCAATCTCCCATCCATCCCTGTCCTCTGGCAGTGGGAGCCATTCCCTCTGTCCTGTCCCTCCATGTCTTGTCCCCAGTCCCTCTCCAGCTCTCCTGGAGCCCCTTCAGGCCCTGCAAGGGCTCTGAGCTCTGCCTGGAGCCTTCTCCTCCCCAGGTGAGCACCCCCAGCTCTCCCAGCCTGGCTGCAGAGCAGGGCAGAGCAGATGTTCTCAACTCCAGCCCTCAGAAGATCCCCACGGCCCCTCCAGACCCAGTGCCCCCATTCCCACATCCAGCCGGGCTCACAGCCCCCAGACCCTTTTCCCCCTCGCAGTCCCCAGTGTGGGGCAGGAGGGAAGGCCAAGGACAGCCACGCACGGGGCCGCCCCCCTCCCGCCGCCACCCCCGGCTGCCTCCCGGCCCCGGGGGTCTCTCTGATGCCGGGCGGGTCCCCTCACGCCTTCTTGATGTCGTCGGCGGTGGCCCCGCGGTCCAGCTCCAGCACAGCGTAGTAGTCCAGCCCCATGGCGTCCCGTTGCTATAGCGACACAACTTCCGGTCCGCGCCGCGCGGGGCATGAAGGGAAGTGTAGTTCTACCCCTCACTTCCGCACTCTGCCGGGCCTGCTCAACCCTCACCCCTCCTCTCTTTTTCCTTAACAATCCCCAAGTTTCCATCGAAACACTTGTATTAACACGGGTGTTATCAAAGCAGCGGTTTATTTCACTCCATACTGTGACAGTCACTTCCACTGCACTCCCTCTCCCCCTTTATTTATTTATTTCCCCCCACTACAAACAGCAAATTTTCAGCGCTGGAAATGCAACCACAACATCATTGCAACACAAGATCCTCCCTAAATTAAAAATTGATCCCAGTTGTGTAGTAGGAAAAAATACGACCTGTTACAAAAACATTGTGTATGGAGCCTGGTCAGCACAACAGCCTCAATCCTGTACACACACATCCCAGGAAAATCAGCTTGGAAGAGCCTTTCCCACATGCTTCTCCTTTCTTTGGCCCCTTCAAACACTTAAAGGTCAGAAAGTTGGTATCTCCTCACTATCCCATCCCTGCAGCACGTGTAGATTTCCTTCTCCCAAGAAGCCACCTGAAGAAGGGGAAAAAAAAAAAAAAAAAAGGGAACAAGATGGGTCAGGCAGCACCATTGCTTTTACCCTGAGGATTCTCCCAGCACTCTTTATCCACACTTTTTATAGGAACAGATCTCTGCCAGAGCTGCTCCAACTCCACCACTCCAGCCAGCTCCTGCACCACGGAGATAAAGCCAGGGAATTCCACAGAGGTGGAAATGATTTATGCAAAACATCAGGATTATTCAGGTAGAAAAAACAAAGATAAGCTGAGAAGTCAGCTGTGTGAAGGAACCTGCTGAGGTGAAAAGCCTGAGGCAAAGGCAGCATCAGCCTCCCCTGCCCACCTTCTCCTCAGGGAGACCCCACCTTCCTCACCTTGTACACGGGGTCGCAGTCGGCCTCGGTGAGATCCAGGACATAATCCAGGTCCTGCTGGACAATGAAGCAGGTGCCATCCCCTGCAAGGAAGGCACAGCAGCCAAGTAATTAGTGAAACGAGCCACCCTTTTTAATTACAGACAGAAATTCCAGCGGGAAAAGGCTCCAGTGGGTGAGACATGCCTTGGAGGCCCCATTTTGGAGGGGTATGAGGGATGTGGAGGGTGGAAATCCCAAAGCAAAGGGGTAAGAGGACAATGCCCAAAGAGCACAAGGCTCCCTGACTTGATGATGGGATTTCTAAGAGCACAAAAGAGCCCTGGAATTACCTTGGCTGGCAATAAATCCATCTCGGTACGGGAGCAGGGAAAGCACTGGTGCTCCTGATCTGTGGATCACCTGGATTGGAGCACTAGGAAAAGGAGCAGAAACAAGGGATCAGGACTGTTGTTCAGAGCAGCTGGGGCTGCCCCTGGATCCCTGGAGTGTCCAAGGCCAGGCTGGATGGGGCCTGGAGCAGCCTGGGACAGTGGAAGGTGTCCCTGCCCACGGGAAGAGCAGTGGATGAGCTTTAAGGTCCCTTCCAATCCAAACCATTCCAGGATTCTTTCCTATGGACTGAGGATCAGGGTAAATGTCAGGATCCACATGGGGGAAAAGAAATGGGCAGGGTGGGAGGGGGGAATGCTGATGTTAAGAGGTTTTCTGCCCAATTTATCTACACGTCTGTGCACACAGATGATACAAACATGAAATTATACAAATGCTTACATCACAATACAGCACATCAACATAATGCAAGAGGCTCAGGAGCTCCTGGTGCAATGGGATGCACCCTCTGCCTGACTCTCTTGTCCAACCCAAACACTGGTGGTTTGCCCCAGGCACGCACTCACTTTGTGTTTCTCACATCCAGCTGGTAGATGTTCCCATCCTGAGTCCCTGCCAGAATGTAGGTGCTTGACAGGAACGTGCAGCAGTTGAAGGCATCAGATCCAATGAAGAGGAACACCTGAGGATGTGGGAACAAACCAAGTGTCAGACACGTGGGACACCCACGAGAGGGAAGCAGTCATTTATTTAGAAGAAGACAGTACAGCTGCCACTGTTTAATTTTAAATACTGTTTTCCCTGTTCCCAAGTTAAATCCTGAGCAATTCTTACTCCTCATATAAAAATCTGTCCAGGAGGAAGGAGAGAGTGCATCCCTATATTGCACCAGGCTTTAGCCTCTCCTCCAGTTTAGGTTTAACCTGGCTTAATTCCCCATCCCAGTGCCCTGACAGCCCCAGGTCCTTACTGGCTGCCTGCTCTGCAGTCCCACTCCTTGAAGCTTCTTGTCCTCTCGAGCCAGCAGCAGGATCTTCCCTTCTGTCCCCACCTCACGTTCACCTGGCAAAAGGACAACAGGTGATTCCAGCGGCAGCTACACAACAAACCTTGGTGGGACCAGAACCCAACAGCTTGGATCACCCCAGCTGAATTGTGGCAAGATTCCTCCAGATCCCAAGACACCAGGAAGGCCAGCAACCACGCAGGGCTCAGCCTTCATCACTCAAGGTCGATAGGGCTGAACTCCACCCAGGACTGGAGCGCTCCGTCCCCTTCCCACCGTGCTCCGAGGGCATGGAGCAGCGCTCCCGACACTTGGGATGACTGGGGACAAAGCTAAGGGGTTTGGGGCAGGGAGCTGAGGGGATTTTAGGGGCAGGCCCTCACTGGGGGGGTTCTCAGGCGCGCCCAGGTGCAGGGAGCTGTCAGCAGGGCCCGCGGCGATGCCGTTGACGGGAGAGCCGCAGTCGGCGACGAGGCCCAGGCACGCGGCCTTCCCACAGTCCCAGAGACGGGCAGTGCCATCCCTGGAGCAGGACAGCACGTTCCTTCCCCGGTCCACGACGGCAGCGTCCAAAATACCTGCGTGAAACCAGAGGCTGCCTTCAGACAGGCACAAAAAGCACCCCATTTCCCAAGCTGAACTCGACTGCTGGCTCCGGGCCGCTGCCCCCAGCGACAGAAGTCACACACAGACAAGATGTGCTTCTGGAGAAAGGTGCCTGTGGAAGGCAGCAGCTCCCAGAAAACCTCCCAGAGTGGAACCACCGTCTGGCACAAAGGGAAGATATTATCAATCAAGTGATCAGCAACACCTGACCTCAGCCCGAGCTGGTGGCACACAAAATTAACCTTTTATTTGGGCAGAAAAGAGCCCGGCACTTTTAAACGTTCCCATGTCCACCCCTGGATAATCCCAAAAGCAGCCTCCCTGTTGTGCAGCTGCTCCAAAGAGCAGTGTCTCCTGGCACTAAGATCCCTCCACTACTTTATTTTACTGGGGCCTGTCCAATTAGGATCTGAAAAATGACAGTGGTTTTCTTAGCAGAGAACAGCCAGGTGGTCAGAAGATTTAACTGGCACTTTCCCTGCAGAAGCTCAAAGGACAGGACAAGCCAAGCAAACAGACTGCAGCAGTTTGGGCTGGAGGAATAAGCAGTGGCTAAGGTCACCTGGAGAGTGACTGGCAGCATCACTCTGAGCAAGGTTCTGCCACACCCCCTGGTTGGGTTTGGGGACGTGGCTGCAAAAGCATTTTCAATGCACACAGACAGATTATAGAATGGCTTGGGGGGGAAGGGGCCTTGAAGAACAAGTTCCAACCCCCAAATCATGTAAGAACGATGGCAGGTTCAGCACAAGATGGGTTTTTGAGTTAATCAAGTTTAGGGCAGCCAGCCACGAGGTTAATGAACCTCTCAATGAAGCCCAGCACCTCATGGGACAGGGAAAACCAGAGCCTGGACACAGCAATTGGCAGCTCAGGGAAGAGAGACTTTGGGGAAGTGTTTGGGGCATCTGATGCCACATTCCAGACATGAAACACAGAGTGCAGCAGGCTGCAGGCTGGACATCAGCCCTGGAGTGCAAGGCAAGTACACACACAGCAAATGAAGCATTGTAAGGGCTCTGTACCTGCTTTGTGACCTTTAAATGTTACTACACAGCTGGCATCTTCTGCTGACCAGATCTTTAGCTGGGCATCCATTCCCCCACTCAGAACCACGAGGCCAGATGGGAAAAACCTGCAACAATTCACATCATACACATGGCCTTCCAAAAGTCTCTGGAAAAACAAAGAACTACGTGCTAGTTCCATTGTCATCATCCTCGTGCCGAGCAGTTGTTGAGTTTTGACACTGGCAAACTTGGCATTCTCACATGGGCAAAGGATTAAACTCAAATCCTCTGGCTCTGCATTGCTGGAATGGACTGGTCTGAATTTGGGGCAGCCAAAGAGGTGGCTTTGGGCCTTCCCTCTGCCATTTGAGCAGCTAATTACACAGCAAAAGATACTTACTACATTTGCTTCTAAATACAGGTTAAATGTCTTTATCCTCTGCCAGACAAGGAGCTGGCAGGTCAAGCTCCACAAGAAGGAGCTTTCCCCCTCCACTGGGAAGGCCACAAGACAGGATGTAGCTAATCCAGCATCAAAATCTTTTTTTCCTCCCCTCTTCTCTCCTTCATAAGAATTTCAGTGCTTTTACCATGCAGGATAGGGGCTGTCAGTGACCTGTTACTGCTGAGTACCTCTCTGAGCAACATCCCCCTTGGGAGAAGCCACCTTTTCCAACAGATTTGGCTTAAAGCCTCCAAGATGCCCAATTTCAGTTAGCTTTTCATTAAAAAGCCAGATTCTTCACAGGGTGTGGACAGCCTGACCAAAGCCATGGCCTTCAGGACTTCAGGAATGTCACAGACAACACAAAGTCATCCAAGCCAGATGTTCTTACTCTTATTTCTCCATTTGCAGCCTGCCATATTTTCATGGTCCCATCCGTGCTGGTGGACACTCCGAGTCCTCCACCACTGGATATATCAAGGCAGGTAATCTGCAGGAAGGTAAAAGCACCAAGAATTAGCTTTCTATAATTCTGTCTATAAATATTTCTGCTCAAGAGCCTACTTCTGTACAGGGGGAGACCTGCTAAGTACATTCTCTGCCTGTGACTCTGCAAGGCAAGGAGAAAAAGGGATGCTGAGGCAGAAGCCTGCACAAGCAGCAGTTGTATTCCAGGTTTATCCCAGGTGGAAGAGAAATCTGGGCTTTTCTAACAGGTCCTGTAAACAAATGAGAAATAAGAAAACAGCTCATGGTAACTGGCCTGACTCACAAGCTCACAAGTTTGAGATATTTATGAAGCCAAAGTCACAGCCTAAATTTGCTGAAACACTGAACCAAAACGAGTTCTTTAGAAGAACTGGGGCCCCTCAGAAGAAGGACATGGAGGGGCTGGAGCATGTGCAGGGAAGGGAACGGAGCACCAGGAGAGGCTGAGGGAGCTGGGAAGGGCTCAGCCTGGAGAAAAGGAGGCTCAGGGGGGGACCCTGTGGCTCTGCACAGCTCCTGACAGGAGGGGACAGCCGGGGGGAACAGGGACAGGAGGAGAGGGAACGGCCTCAGGCTGGGCCAGGTTGGACATCAAGAGGAATTTCTCCATGGAAAGGGGTTTTCAACAGTGGAAGGGGCTGTCCAGGGAGGTTTGGAGTTGTCCAAGGAAGGGCGCTCAGTGCTCTGGGCTGGTGACAAGGTGGGAATGGGGCACAGCTGGGACTCGGTGATCTCAGAGGTCTTTTCTGAAATTAGGAAATCTGTGATTCTGTGAGCTGCATTTACATTGCATTATTTGAATTGAATTTGCAGGCTGTGGGAGGGAAAAAAAAATCGCTACAGCGGTAAAACGTATGGAGAGGAGTAAGAAATGCAGACGAGCTCAAGCCAGGACAGGGTTAAGTTTTCCAGCAGCGGGAGGGGCAGGGCCAGGAGGAGGACGTTCCCCGATCCCGCCTCTCCGTGCGGCGGCGGGAAAAAGTCCCAATTTTCCCGCGTCCCTTCTTCCCGGCCGGGTCCCCGCGGTCGCTCCCTGTCCCACTGCTGTTCCCAGTGAGTCGCTGCCTTCGGTGCTCCGGTTCCCCTCTGCAGCCTCCCACGCTAAATTCGGGAATACCAAGCCCAAACCACCAATCCGGCTCCCAGCGTGCGGCACCAAGGGTCGAGATAAGGACGGCTCTGCCCGCAACCAGTTGGAAGCAAGTTTGAGACAGTCGCTGGTCACGATGTGGCTCAGTCAGCTCTTCGTGGAGTGGTACCTGTACAGGTTTATATTTCCCTGTGTGGTCCTGATAATGCACTTTAACAGACTAGAGAGGTGGTTCAAGATTCTAACGTACATGGATTTTGTGGTATCAACTTGTGGCATGATACACTACCTCCAGGAGACCATTCATAATCGATCCCAGTCCGTGGGGGGAACGGGGGAGGAATACTTTCACAACCTTTTCACCTCCTTAAACTCTCTAAAGCCTCTTAAAGCACCTTTTGAGCTGCTGAATACTGAAGAAAGCACATTGTCATTCAGTCTGCTGTATCTCCTCCCTCTGGTCTACATCACCTGTATGGTCTACTTCATCTTCAGAGTTACAAAAGAGATCACTGGGAAGGTCTTTCAGAGAGTGGATAATGATGATGAGTGGCACGGAAGGTGGGAGAAAATCGGCCAGGTTTTGAAGGAGTATTCGGCTCCAGTGCTCTGGAAGTTCACCCCTCAACAAGTACAGGACCCCGTTAAAGCGGCAGAATGCCTGAAAGAGAAACGCTGCCGTGGTTCCAGGGAGGAGCAACTTACTGCACTCTGCTGGGCCCTGGCTACTCTGTATCGGGCACTGCTGGATACCAGCCAGTCCCCTCAGGAGGAAGAGGAGGAGGAGGAGGAAGAAAACAGAACAACAGCAACCGTGGCCATTCAAACTGCAGCTGCACTAGAGGAACACGCCATGCCGGGAGCGGTCGCTCCTGAACAGAACGCATCCAACACCGAATTGGTTTCCTTAGTGAGGGATGAAGAGGAGGAAGAGTCCTCAGAAGAGGAGGAAGAGTCCTCAGAAGAGGAGGACGAGGCAGAGCCAGAGATGATCAGCGAATCCCAGCGTAAGCTGCGGTTAGTCCGAGAGCGTTTCACCCGCCTTCCGGAGCAGTCCTTACTGCTGTGGCTGTACGAGTGCTGGTTTGCAGGGGCCCACGTGGATGTGTTGCTGGACAGTGCCGAAGCCAAGCAGCTGGGATCCCTGTCCCAGGACGTGGCCATCGACAGGGGGCTTGGGAGAAGGACGGGAACTCACAGCCTCTGGATGCGACTGGTGGGAAGCGCGAGGGAAGCGTACACCGCGGACGAGCTGCTGGTGCGCCGGGACAGGTGGAACAGCAGGCTGGAAGGGGTGCAGTACCTGACAGAACTCTCCGTGGCTGACATACTCTTTGGGAACACACGGAACAGCCGGTGCCTGGAGGATCTGGACGGGGCCTGCTGCACCTGGGACATGTGGCAGGCGCTCAGGGAGAGCGCGCCACCGCTCTACGCCCGGGCGCTGGCGTCGGTCGCGTGGAGCAGGAACCTGAAGGTGCTGAAATTAAAGGCCTTCATCTGGGACTACAGGCTGGAACCCTCCTCCCCGCCACAGGACAGCTCCTCCTCTGGGCAACCGCAGCCCAGGGGTGATGATCCCTGCACGATATGCCACGAGGAGCTGGGCAGAAGCTCGTGTGAGCTGGAGTGTGGGCATGAGTTCCACAGAGAGTGCATCAGGACGTGGCTCCAGGAGCATTCCAGCACCTGTCCCATCTGCCGGGACTACGCTGTCCTACCTGCAGCCGTCCCTGCACGCAACAGCTCACGGGGCTACACAGCCAGGCCTTGGAAAAGATCAGGGTTTTAGGAGAGCTGCCAAAGAAAAGGGCTGGAGAGACCAAGGTCTTAAAGAATGGACTGGATTGATTTCATAAGGCTCAGGAGTACAAGTGAACAAATGGCAGCAGGAGAAAAAAATCAAATGTATTTAAAAGCCAGCTGAAAAAGCCCCTGGATACCAGTGAGAGGGGTGGGAAATCCACTGGTGACAAGGAAAAACAGTATCATGCATATAAATACGTATCCTGAGACATTTTGGAGGGACAGCCTTTGACTGAGGGAATGATTCCAGTGCTTTTGTGTGTATAGACATAGTTGGGTGGTGTGGGACTTGGGCATGAGTAGATGGGGTAGAATGAGGGGTGGGGAATGTCCTGGTTCTGGCCAGGAGCAGGGAGGGGCATTGGACATTTGGGATATTCAGTGGCACGGGTTTTGTGTTCCTAGTGGTGAGCGGATCTCTTCCCTGTCCTGCACATTTTGTTAATTAATGTTGTTGCTACTGTTGCATTTTTTGTTCCATTGCTGTTCTTAGTAAATTGTTTTATCTCAACCCCAAGCTTTGTCTTTTGTGCCTCTTATCCCCGTTTCCATCCTGCTGAAGGGGGAAGGAGTCAGTGGCATGTGATCCAGGGTGTTCCAGTGGGAACACCACCCTAAACCCCAAGATCACAGTTCCATCTCCATTGCAACCCCTCACACACAGATCCACACTCCAGGCCACCCCTCCCAGCGAGGACACCACGGACAGGGATGTGAGAGTTGCCAGTCACACCCAGAGATTCCAACCCCACAAAGCTACTCACACTTTTCTGATGAATCCTACAAAAACTTGTGTATGGAGCCAGGAACTTGGTGGACACGTTTTCGTGAGGACAAGAAATGAGGATGCTTTTCTAGAGGGGAAAAACAAGGAAAAAAGGAATTAGAAGTGCTGTTAGTCCTGAAACAGAGGTTGCCGAGGTAGAACTGTGGCCTGGACCCAGCTGTGGGATCCCAGAGCCTGGAAATTGATGGGAGGGTCAGTGTGGGGCTCATCTCCTGAGAATGCAGGTGGGAAGGGATGGCTGCTCCAGGTGGGATGGTAGGGACCAGCTCCAGGCTCTGCACAGGGGGACAGGACTGTGCACAGACCAGGTGACAGCTCAGGCTGTCAGAGCAGCCCCCTTTACGCACGGGGGACGGCCACCAACCCCTCTCCCCCCAGCCCTGGCACCTTGGTGACTTCCCCGACCACGAATCCCTCGGAGGCCACGATGTCGGGGACGCCGTCGGAGCTGAGCCCGCGCCGGGTGACGCTGCCATACAGGGTGGGCTTCCCTGGGGACAGCAGCCATCAGCACCCACAGGGACCCCAAACATGCCCTCCCAACTCCGAGGGACCCCAACCTCCCTCAGCTCCTCCTTACCCGCGAGGAACTCAAACACCCCCATCCCCTCCTAACCCCCTCCGGATCCCTGAATGACCCCGCGCCCTTCAAAGCCAAATCCCAGTTCCCTGCTAACACACGGGACACCCCCCCGCCAGCCCCTATCCCAAA
>VZRH01002301.1:197342-215160 GCA_013397555.1 Urocynchramus pylzowi | reverse complement strand
GCGCTGCCAGCGGGAGCTCCGCGCCTTCGGAGCCTGCATGGCCCGGAGGCAGCAGCGGCCGCAGCACCCGGCCCAGCCCCCGCAGTGACACCCGCCCCGGCAGAGCCCTCTCTGGCTTTGTTTATATCCAACCGCTTGGAAATGCTGGTGGGATGGTTGGGAAATTAAATCTGGAGTGTGTCACCCCTCGGCTCGGTCTGTGCCAGTGGGATAAGTGCAAGAGATGAGGGTGGCTGGCATCAGGCTGTGCCACGGTACATTCGGGTGGGACACCAGCAGGAATTCTTCATGGAAAGGGCTTTTAAACGTTGGAAGGGACTGCCCAGGGAGGTTTGGAGTCCCCATCCCTGCAGGTGTCCCAGAACAACTAGAGATGGCACTCAGTCCTCCACACAAGGTAGGGATTGGGCATAGCTTGGACTCAGCGATTCCAGAGGTGTTTTCCAACCAAAATGATTCAGTGGTTGTGGATTTCCAGCCCAAAATGTCCCAATCCAGGAGCATTCACAGCACTCAGGCTGGGTCTTGGCTCCAGAACAGCCTTGCCATGGATTTTTACTCCGTGTCCTCTGTGCCACCCTAAGGCTTTCCCCAGCAGTGATAACCTCATGTCCCACAGGATGGGATTGACCTCCTGGGAAGCCACAGAAAAATTAGGAATGGGAGAAAAATGGATTCTCATGTGACCACCACCTGCTGTCAAATAAGCCATGAGAAAGAAAATAAAATTGCTTTTTGCATGGCTTTTGTCAGAAGGAAGGTTCCAGGCTATTTCCCAGGGATGTGGGTGCTGGGAATACCAAGAGGCTGGGCATGGAAGCACAAGCAACACCTGGACGGCCCCAGTTTGGGGGAAGAGTGTAAATAAATGAGTTATTTTCCCTCTTTTTCACGAGCTGGTCCTTAGAAAGGGGGAGAAAAAACTTCCAAACAAACCAGTTTCTGGAACAGTTTCTCTTGGCATCCATCAAACTTGGTTATAACAATTCCTGGGATTGTTGCAGCACAGCATTATTCATGCATGGAGAAATTCCCACCTATCAAAAGCAAAACAGGCAGGAATTAAAACAACAACAACAACAACAAAAAAAGAACTGAAGGAAAGCAAACCCACATTCCATCATGGCACCTTTGCTCCCAGCACAAACCAGTCAGATAGAAACACATTATTGATTTTTATTGAGACAAGCTGGTTGCCAGCAGTGGGAACTCCTTCCAATTCACTGAGTTATCAGTCCAGAGCTCATGGAAGCACCATGTGGAGGCTGGAACAGCCCGTGGATGGCAGCACGTTGTTCCTCACCTCAGGACATCTCTGTTCCTCACCTTGTTCCTCACCTCAGGACATCTCTGCCAGCAGCTCTTCCAGCTCTGGTCGAGACTTCAGCCGGCTCTTGAAATCGGCTTCCGTGTGCTGTGGAGGGAGGGAAAACCACCACAAAAATCAGGATCCACAAACCCTTTGCCTGCTTCCTAAAGGGGAAGCACTGGGAAGTGTAACCATACCTGTTTCACCAACAGGTGCACCCCCTCGGGCTGGTTACTCTGAATGATTTCCAGCAGGATGGGGGCAAACGTCGAGCTCAAACCGCGGATCTGAAAGCAGGAATGGCAGAGCTGCAGGAGAACAATCCCAGGATACCCTGGCTTGGAAGGGACCTTAAAGGCCTCCAGTGCCACCCCTGCCATGGCAGGGACACCTCCCACTGTCCCAGGTTGCTCCAAGCCCTGTCCAGCCTGGCCTTGAACACCCCCAGGGATCCAGGGGCAGCCCCAGCTGCTCTGGGCACCCTGTGCCAGGGCCTGCCCACCCTCACAGGGAACAATTCCTAATTCCCAATATCCAATCTAACCCTGGGAGTTTCTCCACTCACCCACCCCCAAACATGACTTTTCTACCCCTCATATCAATTATTTTGCAGAAAATAAATAATAAATCTGCTGCCTGAAACACAGAGGCAGGAAATCCTCCTGGGCTTGTAGTTTATTAGCAACACTCAGCAGAAAACGTGACCAGACTTTTTGCTTCCATTTATGCCCAAATGTTGCCTTTCACCTGTTAAATGTTGGAGGGGTTTGGGGAGCCTGTGATGGGACCCCAGCTCCTACCTGGACAACCCTCTGGTGGGTGGTAAGGACTGCATCCAGCTGCATTTTGGATCCCCTCTCTTCCAGGAACAGCACCTCGTTGGTTTTGGTGGGCATGGCGTAGCTGCAGGAGCCAGAGGGCAGTGCTTAGGACAGGCAGGATATTGGATATTTGCACCACTTTGCAGGGATGAATCACCCCCCAAGCAGAGAATGGGGAAGGAGATTAACTTTTCATTAAAAAAATTAAATTAATTATGCAAAGGATGTATCTTGCAAATCAGGTGCTGGCAGAGGCCGGGTGTTAGGCTGGAAAGAGATAAGGAGGAAGCTCTGCAGCACTGCTGCCAGCAAAAACCTGGCTTAGCTACAAACACCAGCCTGAGAACTTCTTCACAGTTCAAGAAAAGCAACAGTTCTGACTTACTTTGTCTTTTGGGACAGAGCTAAAATCTGCTGCTGCAATGCACCACTCAAAATACACTGTTTCCACCTCAGATTTAATGGGAATGTGGCTGGGAGTAGATCTGACTCTCCATCCTACTGCCCACTCTCCATCCTACTGCCCACTCTCCATCCTACTGCCCCATTTCCCCCTCAATTCCCAGTCTGAGGGGCAAATCCTTTCTTTCTCTGCACACTGAACCACCTCAGAGGGGACAAGTGAAAAGCACACATTGTAGAGGGTCCCCAGTGGTTTTATTCCCTGCTGGCAGCTCAGTGCTTTTCCCAGTGCCTGCAGCTCCCTGGGAGCACTTCAGGCACCAAGGGGCTGCCTGACATTCCTCAGGCATTACAGCCAGTGGAGTGGCTGTTGGAATACACCTGTTTTGGAGAACCAGGGTGCTCCTGAAGCATCCTCTGCTCCTGAACTGACGCAGCAGGAAGTTCACCCAGCACCTTCAGGGCTTTCCCAAGCTTGGATAAGCAGGGTGGTGTGCAGAGCCTGGATCACAGACCACATGAAGGAAAACCAGCAGCAAATGCCAGCAATTCCCAGGCTCTGCACCCACAGGCTTAAAGCCCTTTCCTCAGAGGAAGGAGATTTTTCATCTATTATTTTTTAATCAGCTATTTTTTTTCCTTGGAATCTGTTCAAGTCAGTGCCTGAAAAATTGGATGCTTCTAAATAAAGCATCCAAAATTGTACAGCTACACAAGAAAGGAGAACACAGGGCAGGTGAGAGTGGGAATTCCCAGATGGGAATCCCTCAGGGAGACTGGAGTGTGGCCTGATGTGCAGGGGCCACAATCCAGAGGGACAGGTTTCCTCATACCTCTCAGTGACGCGGATGGAGAAGCGGTTGCAGAGTCTGTGGACATACTGAGCAAAGTGCTCCACCAGGCACAGATCATAGGAAGTCATCTGGATGTTGAGATCTCCATACTCCTGCTCGCTGCCAGCACTGATCTCTTTCATCTGCACCTTTTCCTTCCTCCTCTTTGGAAGCTGTTTTCCAAAAGGAAACACGACAGAATGAAATAGAGAGTTTGAACAAGGCTGGGGATAAAGCTGCAGCTCTTGGATGGCCTCACACAGAAAACACACTCATGCTTTGATTCATTTCTTCCAGAGGAAAGAAAGAAAGGAAGGAGTAAAACCAGTAGAAATAAACCTGCTGTTCATTTCAGTTCCTGCCCAAAAGGCAGCTGACCTCTTGTTGTTTCCTCCTTGCACACAAATCTCAGGGAGTGTGAAAAGGCTACATGCAAGTAAGACCTGCTCACAAAACTCTGGAATGGTTCAGGTGATAAATTCAGTGTCAGGAGGAGGTTCCTCCCTTCCAAAGCTGGAATGTCCTGGACAAAAGGAAGCATTTCTGCACTGTGGTGAGTGGGCACTTCATGGAATCACGGAATAGTTGGGACTGGAAGGAACCCCAAATCTCATCCCATTGCAACCCCCTGCCATGGGCAGGCACACCTTCCACTATTCCAGGTTTCTCCAAACCCCATCCAGCCTGGCCTTCTGAGATGGGGCACCCACGTGCTTCAGGATTACCCTGGGAAGGCAAACACAGAGGGAAATCCTTCTGCCTACCTCCTTTGGGAGCAGGTACTTAAACTTCCCAATTCCATGGGTAGGTCGGGACCTGTAGGATCTGTGGCAACCCAGCAGTGCACCACCTGAAAATGAAAGCAGAGCAAATGTGTTTCCAGCTGCAAACAAACACCCACAGGTGCTCTGAGGGCCCCAAATTATGGTCACATAACACCACAGCTGGTGCCACCTGCTTAGCCAAGAACAGGGCAAAAAAGAAGAAAATGTTGGGAAAAAAACCATATGGAAGTGGCAGAGCACCTGCTCTGGTTATTTAACCAGTCTAAAATTGGCTAAAAAAACCATCCAAAATGAAACACATATGCTCCAATGTTTAATATTTATTTGAGGGAAGTGAATTTTTGCCTTAAGACTAGATTGACAACAGACCTTACCTGCAGCACACAGACGGTTTTCTCTGGCTGCTGCTGCTCTGTAGGAAACAAAATAACGATTAAAAAAAGCTGTAGGAAACAAGATAATAATTAACAACTCTGATTTCCCTCACTTACAGAAAAATATGTGGCCAATGTCCTTTTGCAAAGGCATGGCCTGATTCCACTAGCACAGACTCCCCCTTTTCCCCATCCCACAGCCCTTCCAGCTCCCAGCTCAAAGTCTTACCTCCACTATTAGAAGATTTGGCAAAAAAAAAAAAAGGAAAAAAAAAAAGGAAGTTTTTTTGTCACGTATGTTTTCTCACCTGCTGAGGGCAAACACCTGCCTGAGCAACACTCCCTTCTCTGAGCACAGCACCTGCAAGGGTTAAAACACAAGGGTTAAAACACAGCAGGGTGGCAGATCCGCTGGGAATTTTCTCCAGGTTACTACACCTCCAGGATAGGACCCGAGGGAAGGGCTGGAGCCGTGCCAGGGCAGGTTTAGGTTGGGTTTAGGAAAAGGTTCTTCCCCCAGGGGTGCTGGGCACTGCCCAGGCTCCCCAGGGAAACCAAACCAGGGTCGGATCAGGGCCTCCTGATAGCAGCAGGAGTGGGGCTGCCTCAGCTGTCCCAAGGACCAAGGCTACTCCTCCGTTCCTGTTCCTCCCGTTCCCTCTGTCCCGGGTCCTTCTCCGTTCCCACTCCCCTTCCCGGTGGCCATCCCCGGTACCTTCGGCACCGCCGCCATCATGCGGCGCCGCGGTCCGTCGCTCAAAGCGCTCCCCCTCCGTGCCTCGGTACGCCCCCATTCAGCTCCGCCCGTCCCGCGGCTCCCTCCCCGCGTTCCGCCCTCCGATGCCTCCCGGGAATTCTAATTTTCGGAGCGCTCCCCGCTCCGCCCACCGAGAACTCCCGTAGGCAACAACTTTTGGACAACCCGCGGTACTGGCGGGGCCCTGGCGTCCTGAAGGAGGCAGCGGGGAGGGCGCGGGGGTGCGGGCAGTAATGGCGGACACCTCGTTCCTGCTTGCCCACACGCGGCGGGCAGCGCCGCCACGCGGCAGAAGCTGCACAGCGCACCCTGCCCTGCGCCTATCACCGCGCGTTCTGCCCGTTATGGCCCACCTCCCGCCCGTCCTCGCATACTGATTGGTCTCCAGCCACGTCCATCACGGTGCGGCGGCCATGTTGAGTGTGGCATGGCCACGTTGCAGCGCTGAGGGCGGTGCCCGACCCCACCCCCGTGTGCTGCAGCGGCCATCTTGAGTGTGGCGTCCCGGCGGCCATTTATGGAGGCCTTTAGTATCGCTTAAAAAAATAAAATAAAAAATAAAAATTAAAAAAAAATACAATCATGAAATACTAAGCGTAGGAAGGCTGGGCTGGTAGGGATCTCCTCTCTGATTTCCCAGTGGGAGAGCAGGTGGGCAGGGGGTCTGCCTGGGAAGAGATGGGCCTGTGGTTCTCTGCCCACCGGGCCTGGCAGCCTGGAGTTGGCTCAGGAAAACCCATCCCGTGTCCAGCTGACTCTTCCACACAAACTTTAATTTCCCACAGGCTATTTTCCCTCCTCCTGGTTCTCTTCTCTCCATTCTGGCTCCAGTTTCCCCTGTCTTCCATAGCGGGTGCTCACTCTGGAGCCCACATCCCTGATCCCCCTTCTTGGAGCTGTTCCCTGCCTGGGAGCTGGATGCTGAGTCAGGATTTCCCGCCCTGCTGACTGATGGCTGCTCCAATTGCTCTCAGAGCTGTCAGAGCTCCCGATGGACTTTTCCCCTCCAGCTCATCCACGTGGCAAGTTCATGTCCTGCTCTGTGACCCAGCCCTGTCCTGCATTTCTGAGTGCCTGGAGCTCCGGACACACACTGGACACCCTCGATGACCATCCCCTCTGCTCTGTCCCGAGGGAATGTGAGAGGACAAGGTTTGTGTCTCCACCTGCCCAGCACATGGAGAGAGCAGAGGGGATCCGTGTCACCTTTGCTCTTTGCTCCACAGTGCAAGGACACGTGTTCCCAGCCCCAAGCTGCGTTTTCCTGGCGCTCCTGGGACATGACAGAACTGCCCACGTGGAAGTTATCCTGCCCTTTGATCCCACCTGCCAGCCTGGGAATGACTCCTGTGTGTTCTGTGGCAGTCTGAGCTGGGTTAAGGCTGGCACTCCCACTCCAGCAAACCTGGGCTTCTCCTCCCATGATCTTTGAAGCCCCTGAGGAAACTGAGGAGGGGCTGCTGTGACTGGAGGGGACTGGCTGCTCCTGCGTTTGTAGGGGAAGCTGTGATGAGCACCAGGAGTAATGAGCATGACTCCTAATTCCCTGCCTTCCAATGCTGTGTGCCCATGGGGTGGGACTGCACCCTCTGCCCCTCCTGGGGACTCACCTGTCTTCCACCCCCAAAACGTGGCTGAGGAGGGAGCGTTGCCCCAGGCCGAGTGTGGGGCAGGGCAGTAACAGATTGCAGGGATTGTAGTTGTCCTCTGTGTCTCCATGAGAAACGAGTCCACCTCTCCAGTGAGGAATGTCCCTGACATCTATCATAGATGGCTACATTTTAAGGCCAAAAGGGACTGTTAAATCATGGGATTCACTCTCCTGCACGTCCCAGTCGATAGGTTTGCAGTGACTTATGGCTTTATGGAAGCAGATCACTCCTCTCTCTGTGAAAGCATCTTTCTCACAAAGGCTCCTCTCGATTTTCCCTGGATACAAAGATAGTGCTGCTCCTGGCAGCTGGTTCTGGTGGCTGAGCACCCTCTCTGTTAGGACACAGTCCTTATTTCCCACTGGAATGTGCCTTTCTTTGCCTTTTGCATCATTTCACATCCCTGCTGCAGGAGCACAACTTCCAAACCTTTTTGTGACACTTACATGGAGAAGCTGAGGGAACTCAATGACTTCCTTTTTTCTGCACCTCACTTAAAAAAATCCAGGAAGCTTTTCCTCCTTTTTAAGTCTTCCCTTGCCTTGCCCCCACTTCTTTTCATACACATCCAACGATGAAAAACATCAAGAAGTGTTCAAACACATCTTAGAAGAAAACCTCTGTTTCGTGTGCCTCCTCCTCTGCCTTCAGTTGTTGTTTTCCTGGGACCCACGGGAAAGATCCTGGAATGAAGCCTGACACAAAACCAAGGACAATATCTGTATTTAATATTTGAGATCATGTCAGGCCAGGCTGGATTCCCTTTCTCCCTGCAGGAGAGCAGCCACACAACCAGTGTGGAAGCACTCCCAGATGCCCGGTGTGGAGCTGGATGGGAGATAATGCTCCTATCTATTAAAACTTGTTTAAACTTAATCACCTGATTAAAGACACATTTTCCTTTTTTCAGTTCTCTGGTACTTCAAGGCCTGGGTAAAAAAACCCCAACCCTTGGTGAAGCAGTTAATCACACTGAGGGATTATAAATGAATCAAAAGTAGAAAGGCTTTCAAAACTAAACACGTAGCAGATGCCATTTCCCTGACTATCAGAGCAGAGATGCTCTGGAACAATCTCCCAGCCAAGGTTTAAACAGGAGGGGCCAGGATGCACCTGGAAACCTCCTAAAACACTAAACTTTGAGGGCAGAGTGGGGGAAAATGGGCAAAAAAGAGTGAAAGGAAAAGCGGGCCCCTCCAGCAAAAGGTGGAGGGCCCTGAGCCGCTGTCAAAGGAGGACAGTGGGGATCACTGACCTTCCTGGGACACATCACCCTGCTGTGAGGATCTGCTCCCCAGAGATGCTCCTCTGAAAGGAGTGTCTGTGTCAGGTTAGGATTGAGCCTTTGCTTTGAAGGACTTTGCCGGTCGCCCCCTCACGCCCGTGAGGGCCAGGCACACCCTGCAGCCCTTACCCTGACGCTGAGGATGTGAGTGTTATAAATGAGTACAAGGGGCCATATTCCAATCCAATTTTTAAAGAATTTATTAATTATAAAAGACAAAGGCAAATTTCAGCGCTGGGTGGCAGGGAGTCTCTGCTCCGCAAACTTCCACACCCCTCTCCAGAGTTCATCTCTTTTAAACCCTCCAGTTTCCGGGTACGTGTCATTTTCACGGGCTTTGTACACGTTGTCTGGTTGCTATGGGGTCTTCCGTCGTCTTTGCTAATCTTGCAGTATTCTTTGTTCTCCTAGAAAATTACTGAGATGTCTGGTTATTGAGCAAGCTTAAGCAATTAGTAACCACATGCTTATAAATCTAAATAGTAACTAAACTACATCCGGGGTTCAGGGTTATCTATCTATCTACCATAACGAACAAAAAGGCTTTCAATCTCTTACAATCCCCCCTTTTTCTATTTTCCTATTTTTGTTCGTTGTATCTCTGGAGTTCCCTTCGGCTGAGCTCCAGGTGATCCTCAGTTCCCACACTATCTAAGGGCTCGTACTTTGCCCGCATCAGCATAAGGTGGGCAGCTTCCAATCTCTCTTTTACTATATTAATCAGTTTGTTAAAAATGCAAGGACCAAACGTCAACCCAATTATTAGTAAAATCAGGGGTCCCACTATAGTAGATAAAAGAGTGGTTAGCCAAGGGGAGTGATTGAACCATGATTCATACCAACTTTGTTGAGCTTCTCTTTCCCTCTTCCGTTGTTCCAGTTGTTTTCGAAGCTCGGCCACAGTATCTATAACTGTACCAGTATGATCTGCATATGTACAACACTCTTCCCGTAGGGCTACGCATAACCCTCCTTGTTGTAAGAATAGAAGGTCCAACCCTCTACGGTTCTGTAACACCACTTCTGACAAAGATCTTACTGATTTTACCAGGCTATCGATAGCCTTTTCAATTTTACTTAGATCTTCATCTACTGACATTCTCAAATCCCTTGTTGTTGATTTACCAGGGACGCTACTCCGGTTCCAATCCCAGCTCCCCCAATGCTCAATAGTACTGCTACAGTGAGGGCTGTGAACGGTTTCCTCTTAACTAAGTGATGTTCTGGGGTGATATGATGTTCATACACATAATCCTTTGGATGGTATGAGATTCGGGGAATAATTAAAACTTGTATGCAATACTCATGTATTTCGTTAAAGTTAGTAATTGCTAGACACGGGGTGACTCCTAGAGTATTGCAAACCCATTTGGTATTTGTGGCAGGAAGTAACCATGAGGCTGGTTTTCGGGAATCGCTCACAGACATTTTTACTTGACAAAGGTGGTCCTTATCCCTTGGTACATTGTCTACACACCTGCCTTTTCCTCTCACCTGTGCCATCGATGTTCCAGGAGTACTGTCCCTCCCTTTTTTCCACAAGCATTCCCTAGGGTTTGTTCCATTAATACGTTTTGATTTTGCGGCAGATCCTAAAGCCTCATAGAACGGTGGGTTTACCATATAACATAACCAACATCCCTTGGTCAAATTCGGATAGGTGCTATTTAAGACCCCAAAGGTGGCTTGCATTACTTTCTAGAGAGTATTATCCTTCTGGGTAGGTTGGGTTGTGGGCCAGCTTAGAGACTGATTTTCTTCCCCAGAGGTTTCGTTGGTTGTCGCATTTGTATTATCCCACTCTACTTCTCTTCCCCTAATCACCGGGTTTGGTCCTATGGCTATTGGGTCATGTGGGATGGGCTCCTTCTTTATCAGAATATGCCCCCCTCTGTCTTTTCCTGGTTCCCATAGCCTTACTCCCCAGAACTTTCCTGTTTTCCAAGCAGGATCTTGAGGCTGGGTGACGTTGAGGTAAATCCATTTACAATTTCCAGCATATGTTACTACTCCCGATGGATCTGTCCAGGGTTTCTTGCATCCATGTGGTCCCCTCTCTACCTTCAGGTATTTATCTGGATTACCAACTCTCCATCCCAGGGAAATAGTTTCACAACCCCAATATCCGCAATAGAACTCTCCGGGATAGTTACAATATCCTTTTCCTGGATTCGATGCGGGACACATGTAGATCACCCCCTCTGGTTTTGACCAGGCACCCCCAGCACCCCATCTGTCAAACAATGGATCCAGAGTTATATTGAAACTGGGAGCTCCTGAGGTAATCTGTGTTTGAATCGGTGGGTCTGGTTTTTCCCATCTCACTAGGGACCATTTAAAGGATTCATGCGATAAGGCCGTCCCATGTATTAGCATCATATTCATCCATATTATACATCCCCCTAGAACCAGGTGACATCCACTGCTAGAATGAATTTTTCTTTTTATTTTCGCTCCTACCATCTTTCCCTTGTTACCTCCTCTCAAACCCGGTTCCTTTAGGATTTTGAGTGCCATATCTGTGTTATCCTTATTCTGATGGATCCTTCTTTCCCCACGACTTATCCCTCTGCCTCGCCCGTCGACTCGGTTGCTACGAGCCACGGGGTAAGCCATCTTCTCGGCAGCAAGGATGCTCTTCAGGGGCAGGATAGGCTCCTCTTTCCCACTTTCTCCTTTTGGAGTTCCAATTTTTCTCCTTTAATGGTGGGATATCACACCTGAGTTTCTCCTCTCTTTTTCGGCACTTTACTTCTAGGATGTCCACGACAAATGGAACAAAGGGCTCGTTAGGATGGTAACAATAAAGGTCAGGGTTCACTCCCTTTGAATATATCTGCTACCAAAGTGCACATCTTACTTTTAACTCCCGTGCTGCCACCTTTTGGTTCAAAACCCAGGTAGTCAGCTCCCGTTGTTCCTCCCAACAGGGTTGGCATACACTCCTAGGAGCCCTCCCTCTCTGGCAGTGAACCCACCACAGTTCTTTACAAATCTTACAAGAAAAACATGCAAACGGGTAACAATTACAATCTAACCAGCTACACTTTACCCTTATGTCCCTATGATCAATGTGCCCCTCTCCATTCCATAACTGAGATTTATATTCTAATCTAATGGGTCGATAATAGGATTGTTGAGCAAGATCCTCTAAATATTTACAGTATCCAGGGGGCTCTGAGTGCCCTATTAATTCTTTTTGTAACACCTAATTTTCCCTCACCCAAATATCCCTCGAGTCCATTCGTCAGTATACTGAAATTCAGTCTTTCGCCACGGTATCTCAGTATCTCTCAGGACTGTGTTTTTCTCTTTAGGGTTAGCTTCAAATCCCCAGCTGTGCCCTTCACTTCCCAATCAGAGACTTTAGTGAATTTGGATGGGTCTACTGGTCCTTTTATTCGGCTCACGTGAGTCCACCCTTTTTCCACGGTGCGTACCGCTGTGTCCGTTGTGAGCAATACCAGGTAAGGTCCTTCCCACTTGGGTGTTATTGGATTCTCTTTCCAACTCCGGATCAATATCCAATCTCCGGGCTGCACCTGGTGTAACACAAGATCCAGCGGTGGTCTCTGGGCCCACATTCCCTTTTCCCACAGTTGTTTCTTAAACTTCATCAGGGTTATTAAGTACTTGTTGATATATTGTTCACTAATGTTTGGGTTAGTCTGTACCCTCTCTAAATTGTATGGCATACCATATAACATTTCAAATGGGGAAAGCCCCACGTCCGCTCGCGGTTGAGTTCGGATATTTAGCAAGGCTAGTGGAATACATTTTAGCCATGATAACTTAGTTTCTAATACCAGTTTAGTAAGTTGTTTATTTATTTCCCCATTCATTCTCTCTACTCTGCCCGAACTTTGGGGATGCCAAGGGGTGTGCTGCTCCCATTTTATTCCTAACACATCTGCCAATTCTTGCGTTATTTTGGATGTAAAATGTGGTCCCTTGTCAGAGTCAATGGTCTCCGGTACCCCATATCTAGGGACTATTTCCTCCAACAGGACCTTTATAACCGTTCGTGCTGTTTCTCTTGCGGTTGGGAAGGCTTCCACATAGTGGGTGAGGTGATCTACTATTACTAAAAGGTATTTGATCCTTCCCACTTTCGGCAACTCAGTAAAATCTATTTGAAGATTTGCAAAGGGTCTTTTCGCCAATGGCCTTCTCCCATGAGGTAACTTCCTAAGGTTACTTCGGTTCACCCGTAAACAAGTAGGGCATCCCTTGGTAATATGCTTGGCCATATCGTGGAGCCCGATACTCATGAACCTAGCGGCAAAATGATCCACTAACCCTTGAGCTCCCCAATGTGTCTTCTGATGTAGTTTGTATAATATTTGTTGAGCCACTGCCTTGGGTAACACTTCCCGTCCATCCTCTAGCATCCATTTTCCCGACTCCTCTTTAACCCCCATTTTCCTCAATTTTTCCTCTTCCTCGTTGGTGAAAATTATGTTAGTACTTTCCTCATTGTGTATTTCCTTGTCCCCTTGCCCCCCTTTTTCTTTTAGGACCATTTCTCTCATTGCTGCCTGTTTTGCTTCTTGGTCTGCAGCGTTGTTCCCCCTACTTCTGAAGTCTATTCCCCGTTGGTGCCCCTTTAGATGGACCACAGCCAGTCTCCTAGGTCCTCTTAAGGCCTGCAATATTTCAACTATCAGTTTCTGGTGCACTAGGTCTTTTCCTTGCGAATTGATCAGGCCCCTTTCTTCCCATAATTTCCCGAAGGTATGAACTACCCCAAATCCGTATCTGGAGTCGGTGTATATCGTTCCCTCCTTTCCCTTGAGGAGTTTTAAAGCTCTTAATATAGCATATAGCTCGCATGCTTGTGCAGACCAGGATTTATCCAAAGTGCCTGACTCTACTACCTGCAAGTCTGGACCCCCCACGATTGCGTATCCTGATCTTCTTGTTCCTTCTATCACCCTGGAGGATCCATCTACGAACAACCTTTCGCCATCCTCTAGTTCCTCCTCCTCCAGATCAGGCCTAATCTTCGTTTGCTCCTCTATGGTAGTTATACAATCGTGGGTTAAAGGTTCATGCTCCGGTTCCCTGTATAAAAATGCAGCTGGGTTTTGTAATGTGGTGGTTTCTAGGGTAAAATCAGGTCCCTCTATCAAAATTCCTTCATACTTTAAAAGTCTTGCATCGGAGATCCATTTGTCTGCCTTCTGCTGCATCACACTCCGGATGTTATGAGGAGACATTACTCTGAGACTACTATTAAAGGTAATTTTTCTAGCTTCTTCTACCAATAAAGCACATCCCGCTACAATTTGTAAACATGTGGGCCACCCCCTACTCACTGGATCTAAAATCTTTGGTAAATATGCAACTGGCTTCTTTCTTCCCGCCCAATCCTGAGTAAGCACCCCGAATGCGATACCCTCTTCTATGTTCACAAACAGAAAGAATGGCCTTTTCAGATCGGGGAGGCTCAGGACTGGGGCATGGATCAAGCTTTCTTTTAATTCCTGGAGCTTGTCCGTGTCTTCTTGTTTCCATTTCATCTGTCCTTCCTGAGTTAATTTGTGATACAGAAATCTGGCCTTGCTACTATAATTTTCAATCCACTGCCTACAGTACCCAGTGAGTCCTAAAATCTGGCAAATTTGTCTCTTATTTTTCGGTATTGGTAGCGACACAATTGCCTGGATCCTTTCAGGGTCTATTTTCTTTTCTCCCCTTTTTAAGTAATGTCCCAAATATTTAACTTCTTCTTCCACAAACCGAAGTTTAGTTTTGGAAACCTTCAGCCCTTTGAGTCCTAGAAAATTTAGTAACCAGATACTTTCTTTCCTTACATCCTCCTCACATTTCCCTGCCAACAATAGGTCATCTACATATTGTGTCAGGGTCACCCCCCGCCTTGTTTGATAATCCTGTAAAATCTGTTCCAGTGCCTGTCCAAACAAGTTTGGGGACTCGGTGAACCCCTGGGGTAACACTGTCTGGCCTTCTTCCTGTATCAGGGTCCTCCCATTCAAAGGCAAAGTAATCCCGGCTCGCTTCATCGAGGGGGCAGGCCCAAAAGGCATCCTTTAAATCTATCACACTATACCATAAATTGTCAGGTCCCAGCTTGCTTAAAAGTGTATAGGGGTTTGCTACCACGGGAAACCTAGCTATGGTTCACTTGTTTATTTCCCTCAAATCATGTACTAGGCGATACGACCCATCCGTCTTCTTGACAGGGAGTATGGGTGTATTATATGGTGACATACAGGGCTCCAGCAGTCCCTTATTTAGTAATCTTTCTACCTCAGGCTTTAGTCCTCTCCTTCCTTCTGGGGAAATGTGGTATTGTTTTATTCTTACAGGAATTTCAGGATTCTTGATCTTTACTGTGAATGGGGCTATTTTTAATTGTCCAACACTTCCTGGACTATACCACACATCGGGGTTTATTTCTTTCTCATCCTCTTGTCTAAGGGGGCAAAGCTTAATCTGTAATTCCTTCTCCACCACCTCTATTTGGATTCCTAATTCCACAATCGTGTCTCTTCCCAACAGGTTATAATCAGATTCCGATACTAGCAAAAAATCTCCTACGCCTATTTTTGATTCCGATTCCACCATCACCTTTTTTATTACTTTTATTTCAAAAGGCTCTCCTTTTGCCCCCACCACAGTGGCGGTCTCTTTAGACAGGGTGCATTCTTTGGGCAAGAATTGAATCGTAGATCTTTCTGCACCTGTGTCGACCAGGAAGGTTATCTCCTGGCCATGGGGGCCCACTCTCAGTTTTATCAAGGGCTCTTTTTGTTGTTTCCGGGTCCCCATTAGATAGAGCCCCTGACCCCTCTAATCTGTTTTGAATTCTTTCTCGTCCCTAATTCGGACTCGGCATTCCCACTTGAAGTGTCCTCTCTTCCCACAGTAAAAACACACCTTTAGATCTTGCCTCTCTCTTGAATCTCTCGGACCCCCAGATTCCCTTATAGGCCGTTTTTGTATCTTTTCCTGATCTTGCCCTCTACTTTCCCGTACCGCAGCAACCATCATTCTAACCTGCCGTTTATGACTCTCCTCCTCCCTTCGAACACATACCTTCTGAGCTTCTCTCAGTAACTCAACCAGGCCTCTATCCTGCCAACCCTCCATCTTCTGTATCTTTTTCCTAATGTCTTCCCATGATTTTGAGACAAAATGTACTTTCAATACTGCCTGTCCCATCTGGCCATCCGGGTCCATTCCTGAGTAGAGTTGGAAGTTCTTTCGCAGCCTTTCTAACCATTCTGTGGGGGTCTCATCTTTCTTTTGCCTTTCATTAAAAGCTTTATTGATGTTTTGGCCTCTCGGGACCGATTCCCTAATCCCCTGGACTATAATAGTTCTCAAATCCTGCATGTGAGCTCTATGGGCCGGGTTCTGGTGATCCCAGTTCGGATTCTGGAGGGGCCATTTCATATTCGCCGCCGGCCCTTGAGCATGTTGGGCGTCCCAAATACGCATCCCCTCTCTCCTAATCATATTCTTTTCCTCTGCAGTAAATAAAATGTTTAGAATGGACTGTAACTCTTCCCATGTGTACATGTTTGGGCCTAAAAATTGATCCACTCTCTCAGCTACTCCCAGTGGATCCTCCAATAAGTGTCCCATCTCCTTTTTGAAGTCTCTCACATCTCCCGAGCTAAGGGGTACTGATATAAATCCTATTCCTGCTTGTGGTCCCCCCATGGGCATTTCCCTCAGAGGAAACAATCCTTTCCGAGCCCTGCTCCGAGTTGTCGGCCCAGTGTATTCTGATTTGTCTGAATCAGATTCCTCCCCTGGGGGTGCATTAGGACCCGCCGCTTCCTGCACTTGGGGTGGAGGCACATATGGGGGAGGGGCTATCATAGCCTCCTCGGCTCGACTTCCCTTTTTCTTGTCCTTATTCTCCTTAGATTTCTCTGTTAGTTTAAAGATAAATACTTCTGGGCGGCGTACCCACACCTCTGCGTACTCACTCTCCTCCAGACAGAAAGGTTTCTTCGTATTCACCCAAGTATTTAATTTTTGTTTCACCCAATCTTCGGAGGACCCAAATATTGGCCAGAACACATTTTTTGAAATTTCCTTCCCACCCCCCCCCACACCTCTACACAATAATGTAACATCCTAGCCTTATCTTTCCCCCCCGTGTTTGGAAAATGTCCCTAGTTATCTAATAGAAATCCTAAGGGACTATCTCTTGGTACGGGTGGAAGTTTAATCTCTGCAGGAGGCTTACTCTTCCCCTGCCCCATTTTCTCCGGAGTACCTCCACTCACACAACAAATATCACTGTCGCTTCCCCTGTTTCGTGGCCCAAGCCCTCGCGGGTCAATGGGAACCGCAATACTAAGGGTCCACACTCACTTGGGGAATCTGGCTGCCAGTTCCCCTCTCACACACGCACCAAATCGNGGGGAATCCGGCTGCCGGTTCCCCTCTCATACACTCACACACTCACCACACGCCGGGATCCCTCCCCCGCCCAGACGCATCCCTTATACTTACGCGTCCTGCGTCTTCGTCCGGACTTTGTGCACAAATTTAAGGGGTCTACCGGGCCCTCCTCCCTTTGCTTTTGCCTTTTGGATTTTAGGTTCGTCGGTCGAGGTGAGAGAGAGAGAGCTCCCGTCCCCTGGGACCACCAAAGAGGGTGGGGCGCGCCTATCCCACAGGCGGGGAATCCCCCCCCCAAATCTCAATCCGAGTCACGGCACCAAATTGTTATAAATGAGTACAAGGGGCCATATTCCAATCCAATTTTGAAAGAATTTATTAATTATAAAAGACAAATGCAAATTTCAGCGCTGGGTGGCAGGGAGTCTCTGCTCCGCAAACTTCCACACCCCTCTCCAGAGTTCATCTCTTTTAAACCCTCCAGTTTCCGGGTACGTGTCGTTTTCAGGGGCTTTGCACACGTTCCTCTGGTTGCTATGGGGTCTTCCGTCGTCTTTGCTGATCTTGCAGTATTCTTTGTTCTCCTAGAAAATTACTGAGATGTCTGGTTATTGAGCAAGCTTAAGCAATCAGTAACCAGATGCTTATAAATCTAAATAGTAACTAAACTACATCCGGGGTTCAGGGTTATCTATCTATCTACCATAACGAACAAAAAGGCTTTCAATCTCTTACAGTGAGGGTGAGCAGGCCCTGGCACAGGGAGCCCAGAGCAGCTGTGGCTGCCTCTGGTTCGCTGGCACTGCCCAAGGCCAGGCTGGACACTGGGGCGGGGAGCAGCCCGTGCTGGAGGAAGGCGTCCCCGCCCTACCCACGGCAGGGGTGGAACTGGATGATTCTCCTCGTCCCTCCCAAGCCAAACCATTCCCGGCCCGTAGCCGAGGGAAGCGCCCACAGCGCGTGCGCGGGGCGGGCGGAGCGCCGGCTCCGGGAGCGTGGGGGGGGCGAAGCGGCGGCACCGACAGCGGCACCGACACCGACACCGACACCGGCACCTCACCGGGGCTCGCAGCCGTCGCCGGGCAGGAGGAGGACGAGGAGAGGAAGCAGGAGGAGGCGGAGGCGGAGAGAAGCGGTCGCGGTCGCGGGTGCCGCCGCGGGGAGCGGAGCGAGCGCGGGGCGGCGGCGGCGGCTCCTCCATCATGTCGTCGGGCG
>VZRH01002301.1:172902-196546 GCA_013397555.1 Urocynchramus pylzowi | reverse complement strand
CCTCGGGGGGGCACGAAGGGACCCCCTCCTCATCCTCCCCGACATCCTCATGAGCGTCTCTGACACCCACCCGACCCTCGTGGGGTCTGATGGGATCCCCCTCCTCACCCTTCCCGACACCCACCCACCTTCATGTGGTCTGATGGGATCCCCCTCCTCACCCTTCCCGACACCCACCCACCCTCATGGAGTTTGCTGGGATCCCCCTCCTTGTTCAACCCAACACCCACGCATCCTCATGGGGTCTGATGGGATCCCTCTCCTCACCCTTCATGACACCCACGCACNCCAAGAAAAAAAACCCCAACCTAAACAATATCTCCTCCTTCCTTAGCAGAAGGCCTCTATCTCCAACACTGCATTCCAAATCTTTCCCTTGGAAGAGTTTTCTGAAAAAAGAAGGTCCTTTATGAGATGCTTTGTGTAATCCTGGGTAGATACTGAGCGATCTATGACATAATGAATAGGTTTGAATAGACAGAAAATATTTTCTGTCTCAGGGCGGGGTATTTGCTCCCTCAGCCACCTTTGGTCTGTGTGGTAGGAGATGATGAAATACTAGTTGGTTGCATTTTTTGGCCAAATTAGTTGGATCTCGATGTTTCCTCACTCATATGGGTATGAGTGTGGTGATAAGGCTGCTGTTGAAATTATTTACCTGTATGTTGGCAATTTCCTTTAGTCTGTTCCTTGAATCATTCTCTTTTTATTTTGTGTTTTTGGGGTTGAAACAGCTCCTCTCATATCAGGGATTTGGGGAGCACGAGTTCAAGTTGATTATTTATTATTTTTTGGGTAAGTCACCTGATCTGCTTGGTAAGGTGTTATTTGGCCAGCCATTTTATGAGGATTTTGGATGAGGGTCATGTGTAGAAAATGCTGGGGTTTTTTTCAGTTTTTTTGTTTGGTTGTTTTTTTTTTCCCCAGGCATTTGATAACAGGAGTCTGAAATATTAGCAATGCATTTGCAAAATCCTTGGCTTGTTTACCTGTATTTCTGATCTTCAGTATCAGAATACCTCCATNGCACGAGTTCAAGTTGATTATTTATTATTTTTTGGGTAAGTCACCTGATCTGCTTGGTAAGGTGTTATTTGGCCAGCCATTTTATGAGGATTTTGGATGAGGGTCATGTGTAGAAAATGCTGGGGTTTTTTTCAGTTTTTTTGTTTGGTTGTTTTTTTTTTCCCCAGGCATTTGATAACAGGAGTCTGAAATATTAGCAATGCATTTGCAAAATCCTTGGCTTGTTTACCTGTATTTCTGATCTTCAGTATCAGGAAGCTTTTCAAATACCTCCATGGAAGGTTGTGGCACCTGGTGCAGAGCTTAAATCTCAGCAGCTCTTCCTTCACACGTGGATTTCTTGTCTCCTGTAGCAGACATAACGTCAGATATCTGCTTCCTCTAGGAATTTTTTTTTCTCTCCTCTCAGCTAATCATCTGTTTTTATACTGGGAGGTTTTAAATAATTCCCAGTCACAGCATCAAACCTAGGGAGGAGAGAAGGGATTCTGTGGGTACGGCACAGCGAAATCCCCCTGACTGAATATTCCCAGCCCTGCAACTGCTGCCTGGGCTGGGGCTTAGGGTGGGTGGGAGCTGCCTGGAATCCAGGGCCGGGCTGGCAGCTGCAGGGTGGGCTCCAGCCCTGCCTTTGCCTTTGTCTGGGATGCTGGGCGATGACTCGGTGCCAGCTCCGTGTCCGCGCATCCATCCCGCGGGTGCTGCAGCGTGGGCATGCTCCGACACGGCGCTCCGGGAGTCTGCCTCCCATGGAGACACGTCCCTTCCTGGATTGAAGCTCTTCAGATGTCTCTGTCATGATGTCATTCCCTGGGATTTTTTTTTTAATTTTAATTTTTTTAACTGCCCGAAGGATGCAGAGCTGTCGTTCCGAGTGGCTCCTGGAGGAATGAACGCCCTCGTGATATTTGGAGAAAACTGCGGAAGAATCTGGCGTTGCAAAAAGGGAGCTGGAGTGGGCTGTGCTCACACCTTGTTGTTCTTTGTCTGGAAGGTTCAGGGAGATGCAGAAATAAAAGTTTTTAGGATAGCAGCTTTCCTAATCCAGGAGATCTTTGTACAACTGTTGCGCTGGATTGCAGCATTTGCTTCCTGTTCAGATGAAAGGTTCTCTGCCCTGTTGGAGTGCCATAATTAAAGATATGCTCTGGCTGCTGGTGGGGAGGCTTAGTGCTCTGGCTTCATTTACATCCAGGGACTTCAGGATGACAAATGAAATGGTGCAAGGGGCTGTGATGGCCATCAGCTGCCTCAGCATCCAGAGCTGGCTGATGGCAGACCTGTGCTGGCTGTACACAGCCTCGCCAATAAATGTGCATCTCACGCCTGAGGAAATCTGAACTGCAGTTCCTTACTGGGCAGGCTTTGCAGCCCTTCCACGGGAGATCTAGAAGCATCCCTGGGTGTTTTATTTCCATTTGAGGGTGGGCCTGCCCAGTGGATGCAGTGTGTGGCTGTCTCTGCTCTCCTCAGCCATGTTGTGGGAGTTCAGTGCCGTGTCCCTCAGCATTCGCTGCAGTGGCTCTGCCTCGTGCCGTTCAGCACTAGCTGCAGATGCTCTTTCCCATGCTCAGATGCTGATTTTCCTCGCTCCTCAGTCCCCCAAATCTCCTTGTCTCTGGGGCTTGTGTCCCCCACGCCCCTCCCAGGCCCAGCCTGGGGACTTGCTGCATGTGCTGTGGGTGCATCACGAGCCTGCAGCATCATCCGTGCCCAGCCAGAAGAATCTCCTCTCTTTCCATCTCTATTTTTATTAACTTGTACAGGGATACAGCATTGGCTGGCTAGGAGAAGGCAACTTCACCAGCACTCTCCTTAATTGAATTACTTTTCTCAATGATTGAAGATTATACAGAGTTTAGCAGTTTTAAATATGCTAATCTTTGCTAAAAAGGCAGGGAGAGCTCTGAGTGCTGAGGGATTAGATAGAGCTATTGTGTGTGGGGAAGTATGTTTCTTATTGCCTTTGATCTGGTTTTATCAGGTGATTTTCATCAGTCCTAATACCTCAAGTTTAAGGAATTCTGATTCCTGGGTCACATCAGGGAGTGAACACATCGCCTACATTGGGGTGGTTTGCTGTAAATATGACACATATTCAAATATTAATAACCTCTTTAGTTCTGCTTTGCATAGGAACATCTCTACATCTTAATAAATGGCTATTTTTTTTGATTGAGTGGGCAGAAGTGAATGCTGGGGCACTGCAAGAGAAATATTTGTTCATCACGTGAGTTTCTACTGCAGCTCTCATTGGCAAGCAGGTCTGAAGGGCACCAACGTGTGCAGAAAGCGAAAGAACTCCCTGTTGTCTCTCTGTGCCAGCATTTCTGCATAAGATCTTGAAGGAAATTAGAATCGGTTGCATTTTGGTTTTTTTTAATCAAGAGCTGAGATTTTTAATATTGAAAACCCACTGATAAGTGCAGTGTAATAACTTTAGAGGTACAACTGTTTGGAAAGCACTAATGAGCTGTTCTGTTGCATAACGATGTTGGTACAGGCACTGCTGAGCAGTGTGCTGTGTCTCATTAGAGAGCTGGGGAGCTGCAGGTGCTTTGTGTGTGAGACATGGGGCTGGTGTAGCAATGCTCACAGCAGGCACGGACTCATCCCTGTGCTGCCTGAAACTCCCTTGTTTCTAAGGGATTCACGAACTCCAGAGAGCTATTACCTTGTTGCACTGGTGGTTTAAAAGCTTATCTCCTCCCCTTCTGGTAATTTCCTAACCTTGTGGTTTTCCTGTGGCTGGGCCTTCAGATGTTTGGGGTTCTGTTTGGACTGTATGAATTTTCCATGAGTTTCTAAACTGGGGCTTCACATCTGGAAGTGGAATATCAGCAATGCATCCCAACAAAGGGGGAGTCAGACAGGAACATCAGGAGGCCTACATGGATGAACAAGGAACTCCTGGACAGCCTCAAACCCAAAATGGAAGCCTGGAAAGGTGGAAGTGGGGGCAGGTTGCCTGTGAAGAACGCACAGAAATTGTCTGAGCAGCCAGAGATCAGGTTAGGAAACCCAAAACCCTGGTAGAACTAAACCTGGCCAGTCATCAAGGGCAGCAAGAAAAGCTTCTGTAGCAATAAAGGAAGACCAGGAAAAGTGTGGGGTCTCTCTGGAAGGAAACAGGACACCTGGTTACCCAGGATATGGAGAAGGCTGAGGCACTCAGTGACTTTCTTTGCCTCAGTCTTCACCTATGTTCCTCAGGGGAACATCTTCATTGGTGACAGGTCCCTTCCCACCCAAACTGCTCTGGGATTCTTTCACAGTGCAGTGTGCTTGCTGTCTGTTCCTTCCTCGCTGTCCTAAAGATCTTGAGCTCCACCATTTCTCTTCTTTCTCTTCTCCATCGCTGAAAAATCCCTTCCCACAGCGACGTGTGGAAGAAGCACAGAGAAAAAGACATCAGTGTTTTGTGGTGCCTGTTCTCACGGTGCCTTTTGATCCCTGTCTATTTGTGGAAGCCTCTGAAGGAGCTGTGTCTGTTCTTGAAAGGAGGAGTAGCTGTGCCTTTCTGAACTCTGCTGTGCTTTTCTCTCTCTGCATCTCAGAAATAATCTGTGAGCTGGAAGGAAAATGATCATCTTTTTCCTTGATGTGGCATAATGGATTTTCTGTCTGCAGCTCTTGGGGTGGTGGTGGTACCTGGCACGAGATCCAGGTTCTGCAAAGCAGATGCCTGAAAGCTTTTGCTGGAGTTGGAAGTGGGACTAATGGAGAAACAGAGGCAGGGAAGCTCATCTGAGCCCACCTTATCAGATGATGTGGCATTTGGGAATTATCAGAGCCAACAGCCATTTTTCTCAGCTTCAGTGATGGTTAAAAATCCGTTTTCTGTAATCAGTCTGTGAGGAAAGAGCTGCCTTTTAGTTACCTGCTAATTTAGTCCAGATGTTTAAAGGCATTTTGTTGTGTTCATGCGTGTACAAGTAGCTGTTGTGTACACTAATGATTATAAAAGCCCAAGCCAACCAACCAAAACAAGCCAGCTAAACCCTTCAGTGCTCTGAAATGTGCCTCAGAAAAACCCACGCGTTGCTGCCTCGACATGAACACCGTCAGATTTTTCAAGTCAGCCTCCAAAGTTTACCTGTGAGGCCTGTAACCTGTAAGAACAGTAACCTTGTGATACATGAGTGTTTCTGAACAGGTATGGAAATACTGATCCATCTCTCCCAGTATGGAGCAGGGAAAAGACCTCCAAGATCATTGGGTCCAAGCCTTGGCTGATCAAGGATTTTGTGATCTTGGAGGTCTTTTCCAACCTAGATGCTCCTGAGCTTCTGTAAAAGCACTGTTTTGAAAATTAACAGATATCATCAAAAGGGTGATGGGTTTGACACGTTAATATAAATTATTTATGGAAGTAGTTTAAATGAAAAATGTGTTTCTTGGCAAACAAACAGCAGCCAAAATGTGGACTTGCAGTGGAAGTCAAATTTTTCAGGTCTCTTTGCTTGATTTATTTACTGAGCTCACAAAAGTTGACAAGCTAAATGAATTCTTTGTTTTCCCCTCAGCATAAACCCAACTCTTCTGGCTCTAATATTGTGAAAAGCCCAGGGACGGTGAACAATTCCATCAATTATTTTATGTCAGATATTTTTCTTTTATGTTCAAACCATGTTCTGGAATATTTGAGTGATATTAACCAGAAAAAATGACTATTTTGTGTGTTTCAGTACCATTTAATTCTTATCCAAATGAAGCCTAGTGCATCACAAAAAAAAAAAAAGATAATCTGGGAAACAAATATTGTGTGAAACCAAATGTAAATAAATTTGTTGTGAGCTCTGAGTTGTCAAGCCCGTTGCTTGCTTCTGGCTGCCTCCTGTTGGGTCTGGCAAAAAGGAGTTTGGGGAAGGAAGTCCTTATTCAGCTGTCCAGCACAATAGTACATTTAATTAATTTGACTTCTTAGAGTGAGGGTGTAACCTGCCTGGATTTTTTCCTGATTTGTGTTTCCTTTCTGCTGGACCTGACCTGTAAACCAGGGTGGGCACGTGCTGATGTCACCATGGCAGTTGCTGCCATTTGAACAAGCAGGGCTCACTTGGAAGAGTCTCTGTGCCTCTCACCCATGGCTGTTGCTGCCATTTGAACAAGCAGGGCTCACTTGGAAGAGTCTCTGTGCCTCTCACCCATGGCTGCTGCTGCCATTTGAACAAGCAGGGATTTTGGGGCTCACTTGGAAGAGTGTCTGTGCCTTGAGCAGCTGCCAGTATCCCCTGGAGATGCCACCCAGCTATTCTGAGATTCTCAGGCTCGTAGTGTTCTCTCATCCAGACATGTGTAGGTGTTACCAACACACAGAATTAAGGCTTTGCCTTAACTCTAAAGCATGTTTGCCCAGAATTGAAAGAGTTGGGAAGAAATACTGGAGCAATACTGCTGGGCAATATTTTGTCTTCAGGCAGAACCAGGAAGGGGCAGCTAAACCTGCTAATGAGAAAATGTCTGAACTTTCAGTTGTTCTTTTCTCTGTCTTGAATTGTGACCCTTTAAACCTCTGTACTATTAACATTTGCACCATATAGACGAGTGCCATTTATCCTGCTAAGTGACTTTCCTTTAATGGTTTGCTTCTTCAGGAGCAATCAGCAATTGCTGCAGAAAAAACCAACCCACTCCAGCATTTCTGTAATTAATGCAGGGGCCACTTTATTCCATTCCACTAAATGCTTCCTGCTGTGCTTCCTGTCCGTGCCCCTGTCTAGGTTTGAGTTACAGCAAGATAATTTTCATAATGTTCTTGATATGTGCAACACAAAGCTGGAATAGATGTGTAGCTAAAAGGAGAGGGGCCCTTGGAGGGTGCAGCATCCCTGGCAAAGCTCCAAGCAGTGGCTGATGCAGGATTGGCAAGATCCCTGTCAGTGTGGCCTTTAGGTAGCTGCTGCTGGAGTTGGGAAAAGAGAATTCCTGTTAACAGGTTGGGACTTCAGTCCTGCAGAGGCTCTGGAGCTGCACAGGAGTGGGCAGACAGCATCGGATTAATGTGAGTGCAGGAGTGTTTTTCTGCAGCTTCCTTTTTTTTGATGGAGATGTTGCCTTTTCTGGGAGTAGAAAATACTCATTCCTGTCCTCCTCTGCTGGTACAGACTGGCTGTGAGAACCCTTGGTGTCAGTGCCTGGAGGATTTTTTTGAATGGCCTGATGGAAGGAAGGCTTAGTAGAGAAATCTGAACTGGCTGGGTGATGGAATCATGCAGTGGATGTCTGAGTGGTGGAGGAGATGGAGAACATTCTCTTTTGAGAATGTTCTCCTTTCTGACTCCTTTCTGACTTTCCTTGGCAGCAGTAGGCAGGTGTTCATGCCTTCTTTGTTTTGTCTGTAGTACCTCATTATTTTTTTCCCCTTCTCCTTACTTGATTCTGGAGCAGCTTTTGGGCATTTTGTCCTTGGCTCACTCAAAATGGCTGAAAAGTCACTTGTGTCCACAAAAAACCCAGGATGGCTTTCCTCAAGCTGAGCTGGAGCTGCTGATTGGGATGGAGCCAGAGGTGAATCCTTCAGCAGCAGCTGGACACAGCTGGAGGAGGAGCCAATAGCTGAAGACAGCTGGAGTATCATCACAAGGAAATCCCAATCTTTTTGGGTTTTTTTCCTTTTTTTTCCCTGACCTTGGAATGCTTTACAAAGAGGTTTTCACAGAGTTGGTCTATTCCAGTCTCTCATTGCCAGGCTTACTCACCAGTTCTTGTAATTTCTTCTCAGCTTTTCCAGCTGCCCCTCAATATTAAATATTTATGTATTCAAATCATAATTATGTTCCTATTCTTTCTGTTCTTCCAGGTTCCCATTTTTCTTCCCTATCTTTGGTCTTTTTTTCACTGAGCAATCATCAGAGTGGCTTTTCTCCACCACTGTACAATCATGACCATAATTCTCTTCCACTCTTTTATTTTTATTTCTAGTTGCTCCTAAAGCACAATGTGACTTGGAGAAGAGGATGGTGGGTTTTTTTTCCCTGACACTGCATAAACAATAGGCAGATCAAACGCTTGTGTCCCATAAAATTGACCTCTTTATTTGGATGCTGTGGTGCAACAGCAGACTTGAAAAAAGCTTTTCCAATCTTGGTGTTAAAATATTTCCCCCCTCTCTGGTGAAATGCAGAGGGCTCATAAGTTGCCTCTGTTTCTAGGCTTGGTGGACTCTGTGTTGTCACAGTGAGTAACTTGCAGTTAAAAATAAATTCCTTGGCTTTAGGAATTTTACATTTTCGCTTAAGAATGCAAGAGAAACTCAAAAGGAAGCTTGTGTGAATTACTACACATTGCCACCAGTAAATCCTGCCATCTAGAGAAGAATTTCCCTGGGGGATTGTATGGCTGGTATGTTAAATTTGGTTGTTTAGTCTGTGCAAGCCTTGCACGGCTGAGAGCAGGCAGAGATTTGGGACCTGGTTTTGCCTGCCTGGTTCCAGATCCCAGGAAGAGCAAAGGCTTTTTTAGCTTTGCCTTTTGGAAACTGGAGGAGGGGAAGAAGTGTCCTACCTGAGGTGTTTTTAAGATGTCTCAAAACAGCTCTGTGCCTGCTTGCCTGAAGACCTGAGTCCAGAGCCAGCCCTGTGGTGCACTTAGAGCTGCTTTTAGGTAGGGCAGCCTGAAGACCCCAAATAATTTCTGTGCCCATTTATACAGGGAATTGCTCAGAAGTCAGAAACAGCTCTTAGAGAATAAATATTACCATTAAATAGGAACTTAACTACTATATGTCCTTAATATGAAGGAATTGTTCTTCTGGAAATTATTGCTGGAGGAGAGTATTTATTTCAAGATACTCTATCCCAGTTGGAGTGTAGATAATTCTTGTCTGAAGAATTTTCTGCTCTAAACCTAGTTTCTCATATAAACACTTTCATTTTTTCTGTAGTTGAGGCCCACAATTCCTTCTGGAATATCTATTCATCTAGAAAAGATCAGAATAAAACACCAACAGAACTTGTTCCATACTTGGAACCAAATTTCTGCCTTTTGAAGACTAGCTATTTTTATTTTTAAAATTCACAGAGATGAATATCAGACCTTGGGTTTGCAGACCCTTCAGGCTCTGTGGCCTCTTCCCAAGGCATTTGTGAGGCACAGCTGGGAAGGAGCAAGTTTATTGTCAGCTGGCTGAAACTCCATATGGAGAGGTCAGTGTCTCAGTTTGGAATAAGTTAGAGGAAAAGAGGAAGATGTTGGAGGAAAAGCTTCCCATTGAAAAGCTGGGAATTGATGTAATGGTTTAACATCCTTTAAGCTTGAGTTCTTAACTTGCAGCCCAGGCAGTGCAGGCAGCAGGAGCATCAGATGTCTGCTGGCCTCTGTCCTGCCCCAGTTCCCAGGAGAAGAGCTGGGGCAGCTCAGGAGCAGGAGATGTGCAGGAGAAAAGGACAGTGTGGTGTCAGGATATCCTTCCCTTAATCCTTCATGTAGGGATTTGTAGGATTGTGCTGCTTGGATCCATCCAGGTGTCTGAGGGGCCCAGAGCCCTCAGCTCCCTCAGCTGTGCTGATCTCAGTTTCTACACCCTTTGGGTTTGTGCTGCTAAAAACCACGTTGTGGTTGGGGTTTTTTGGGTCCAAACCCCTGGGGTTCTGTGCTGCCTTGCCCAGTCCCTGGTGTGCACGTGCTGTGTTTTACTCCAGCTGTTTTCCCTCTGCCTGGCCGGGCAGTTTCATCACCTGCACAAACGCCTGTGTGCCGGTGTGGCTCCGGGTGTTTTCACAGCAGTCCCCAGGTGTTCCCACAGCCATCCCTGTCAGCTCGGATCAGCAGATGCCTGGAGGAGAGCTGTGCCTAATGAAGGTACTCCAGGCACTTTTTTCTTTACAAGTTGCCTCTTCCTAAGCCAGGCTGCATCGAGCTTAAATGGGGATTGTTTTAGGATTGTTTTGTCCGAAGTCGCTTCTGAAGAAGCACTCGCCTGTGTGTCTGTCTGGAGAATGAGTTTGGGGGAGCTCCTGTGGAAGCTGTTCTGCACCTCCTGTGTGGAAAGAGCAGAGGACAGCTCCTAATCCTGCCAGTGCTGCCCAAGAGATGGTAGGTTGTGGGAATAAGATAGAATCACTGAGGAGAATGCTGTATGGAGCTCTTGTCCCCTTCTTCCTTTACTTCTTTTTCTCCTCCTCCTTCTTTTCTTTTCTATTTCTCCTTCCCCCAGCAGGAAAATTGTGACCACAGTGTGAGAGAGCAGAAATTTCTTTATGGCAGTGTAGGGAGTCAGGAGAGGAGGGAGCAAGAGGAAGCATTTACTTGTTTTGCCAGTTTGATAATGGAGCTGGGGAAGCATTAAGCAAAATTTAACTGAGTTAAAGGATGGAGGGAAGGGAAGGGGATGGTAATCCCTTGCATTTTAATAGGTCTCCTGAAACTTCTCTAATTCCTCCCTGGAAATGGCTGACTTAGCAGTGCTTGTTGTGCTTTCAAGGGCAGAACATCTTTGGGAAGGGAGCAGGAGCTTGTTGCAAGGGCTCCATTTGGCACGTGGTCCAGGGAAGCAATGCCTGGATTCCCTCAGCTGGATGCTGGCATCTGCTGGTTGAGCTTGCATGAGGATAATGCTCAGTGCTCAAAGCAGGGAATGTTTCCCTTCAGAAATGCATCCTCAGCTGGCTGCTCTCTGCTGCCTCTCTCTCTCTCCTGCCTCAGGAATATAATTCTGAGGAATCCAGGTGACTGTTTCCATATTAGATGATGCATTAGCCTATCATTTGCAGTTTATTTAACAAAATTTACATTGTTCTGTTCGAAGATTTTTATGCAGACTTCTGTCTAAACTGCCCATGAATATGGTTTGTTATGGGAACAAATGCTGTGTTAAAGGTATTGAAACCAGAATTTCATAATTATTTTTTTAGTGTCTGCTTCTTCTTTCCAAAGTGGTTTGGTAGCATTTAGTTTCTGACTTAAATTGAGGACTTAGGGTGGCTGTAAATTTGGAAATCAGTTGAAGGGATCCCTCATGCTTCAGGTGATGGAGGAGCTCTTGGCTCCCTCCCCTTTTGCCCATGTGGAATTTGTGCTTTCCAGAGCCACTCCCCTCCCTTCCAACATAATGTCTGTCCAGAGTGGCTTAATTACTTCTGCTACTTCTCCATATGTAACATTTTATTTCTTTCAAGCCTTTTAAAAGCAGATAATTAGGTATTTAAAAATAAAACACTGGGATGCAAAAATTGGATCTTATGAATGTTTAATTACTGAAGGTCTCCTGGTGGGTTTTTGCTCAGTCCTGCATTGGTTTTTAGTGGAAATTTGGAATGATAGAACCTGGATGCAGTAGATGCTTCAAAAAGTGATTTCACCCCCATGGGCTTTAACTGCCATCATATATAAAGTGGATATTGAGCCACCCTTGCATGACAATAATAAAACTTCAATATTGGACTTCAGTATTTGACCTGATAGGTCAAATTTTTGTGTGAGAAGCGAATGGAATGGCATGGCATGGCATGGAATGGCATGGCATGGCATGGCATGGCATGGCATGGCATGGCATGGCATGGAATGGAATGGAATGGAATTTTTGGAGGTGTCTCTAAAATCATTTTATTTGTCTCATTGTGCTCACAGCAAAGCTGTAATAACCTGGGATAAAGTTGAGTTGTTCTAAAATTTCAACCCAAACACTGCAATCTAAAATCCATACTTTGTCCAGAAGTTGAGTTGCTGAGATGATGTTTATCTGGAGTGGTGCTGTTGGGATTATTGGAGCAATAATGAGCAGGCTGTTTTGGGAAGAAGGAAATAGTAAATGTCACCTGCCAGGATGTCACTAGGCAGGATCTATCACTGTTCCTCCTTCCTTTCTCCAGTCATCCTTCAACTCCTCTGCCTCACAGAAATGCTCTTAAATGTGTTTTTTTCCTCACTGAAGTGTACTTAGAAATATCACCTAGCTAAATGCTGGGGATAGGATCCAGTCCAGTTGTGGAATACATCTTCCCAGAGTGAAACCCAGTGTTTAAAACCAGAGTGAGGAGTCCACAAGAGGTGACTTTGCAAGAACTGCTGCTGTTCATCACCTTTAGAAAAAATCATTTCTGAGATGCAGGAGCAGCTTCCCAATAACATCTCCTGCATGGAATGGCTTCCTCTTTCCAGTTTGTGCTGCACATGCCAGCTGAGTTGTTGATCAGGTCCACGTGGAATTCCCACAGCTCAGAGCTCCTTCCTCCACTCTGTGCTGTGCTCCTGAGAAATTTTGGGTAGAGACTGTGGTCACATGGACTTCTGGACTACTAATCTTCCTTCTTCCTTAGCTCCACAGTCATCCACTCCTGGTCAGAAGATCCCTGGGATGTGCCTTATGATATTTCCAAGTGCTGCTTTGTGTTACCAGTGTTGATGGCTAGGGCTTCTGAGGCATTTTGTGAGCAGTAAAGATAAAATCCTTTGGAGAATATTTGAAGCCTCATTGGAAACTATTTAAAAAACCTTAGCTATGGAAGATAAGAAGGAAAGCAAAATCCTCAGGCTGTGGTGAAAAAAAATATCCTCGTGAGTCTGTAAATTTTAAAGGTTTTTTTCATTCCTGGCAAATAATGAGAGACTGCACAGAAGTCTTTGAAATGTAAAGGTGGCCTGTGAGTACCCTTTAGTTAATTAACCAAGTGATATCCATGAAAACATGAGTGTATCCCCCACAATTCCTGTTCTCTGGTTGGTGTTAAACTCATCCCCACGGAAGGGAAAGGCATCCTGATGTGGATTTCCCTCACAGCCACTGTAGTGCAGATCTCAGCTATCCACTCTGATCTCTGTCCTCCAGAGGGCCAAGATTTCTGCCCCCATGCTGTGACACAGGCTGGGACACAGCTGGATGCTCATGGTGACTTTTGGCCTTTCCATGTTTCTGTGACACTTGTCCTGCACCTCTTAGGAGTCAGAACTTTCCTTTAGGTGCTTTGTGTTATCCTTTACTGCTTGGGCAAAATTTTTGTGTCTCCCTGTTCTTTTGTTTTCCTTATCTGCACAGCTCCTCCAAATCTTGATCTTCTGGTTACCTTATCTTGGGTTTGCTCTTCCTGATGTGAATGAAACCACATTTACCACATAGGGCAGCAACTGGCACATGAGATTCCCTTCCTGCTCCTGCTGTTCCCTGTTCTTCCAGCACGTTTCATTTGCCCCATTGCAGCATTTTGGTTTCAGCTCTTCACAGGATTCCAAGGCTCTTCCTCCAAGCCACAACTCCTACTTTGCTTGGCTATAGGAAGTTGAAGACTTCTGGCTTCCTCTCCAATTTAACCTAAACTAAATTTTAAAAAACCCACCCCGCATTCAGCAATGGGCAGGACTTTACTTCTGCAGACCTCAGTTACCTTCAGCCATATTTAATCAGAATATTTGCCCCTTCTTACAAAATGATGGGAGATTCAGCACTCTGAACATGGGAGATGGCAGCTGTTCCTCCAGCAGAAAGCTGGGAGTCTGGCTCCTCACGTGGCCTTGTGTCACTTCCCAGAGGCTTGGTGTTTTCCTGGGGGAGGAGAACTGGGATTGCCTGGAGGTCTTCCACTTGTGACACTCCTTTTGGCTCTGTTGCTTTTAGAAACCTTTCAAACTGTGAAAATAGCACTGGTTATGTTACAGGCTTGGCTTGGAATCCCTCTGCAGAAAACCAGACAAGAGGTTTCATCTCTAGAACATAAGGTGTAGATTTTAAAGTGAATTTTTATAGCTGTGTTTAGGAGGTACCATTTCCATGTTTGTTTTTTTTTTTAATTTTACTATACTGACAGAGTAATTGAATTATTATATTTAATAGATAATATTAATATAATAATTAATATAATATTAATTATAATATATGAATTATTAATATAGAATAATTAATATAATATATTTAATAAATAATTAATGTATTTAATATTTAATATATTATATTTAATGCTCCTTCCTGTTCAGCAGCAAGGGGTTGACTCTTGTTTTTTCTACAATGGGATGGTAAAAAACACCCCAGGTTTTATATGAAAACTTTTCAGTGTGCACCTTCCTTGTTTAAAAGAACTCCAAGGTGTGATTTTGAGACAGAACCAGAGGCTAACCCGTTTTTACTGTTTCATTTCTTTGTGGCTGTGACTGAGCAAACAGAACAAGATTTGTTTGCATTGTGCTCTTTCATTTATTTCCCATTTTGGGAGGAAGAGTCAAGCTAATTACTGACAAAACCCACAAGAATTAATGAAGCTATTTATCACTGGGTATTTTTGTCCCTGTCACAAGGCTTGGTGCTGATCCCGAAGGAAATCTTGCCTGTGCATTAATAATCATGGATATTGTTCTACTTTTATCAACTCTGCCAGTGCTGATTAGGATTTGCTTAGTGGGAAGGAGTTCTGAGTTGGTCATTAAACTTGTAATGAGCCTCCACACGTTTTTATTGATCTGTGTGATCCTTTCACGTCCCAAAATGCAAAGGGGAGCTTTTCCCAGCTTTATGTGCCCAGGCTGTGCCTTCTACCTTGGGGCCAGTGATGATCAGTCTTAGCTTGTGCCTTATTTATTTCTGAGAAACACAGATACCAGCTAAAACTAACTGGCACCTCCCTCAAGAAACAAGTGTAGTGCTAAATAAAACAGGATTCCAAATTGCCTACACACAGCTAACAGGCTGATGTTGCCTTAGAAAAAGATGGATAATACAAAATACTCTCTTCTGCCTCTTCCTTTTCCCCTTAGCTACTGCTGAGCTTTAAACACAAGTGACAATTCTTTGCTACTCTTGCTGGTTTTAAAATGCCCGGGGACTGCATAAAATACATCCATATGGCACTGAATGCCTGGATCAGTGGCAGAGCAGGCTTTTTGCTGGTTGTCCTTCAATGTGTAGCTGTCAGCTGTAAAACCCTCCTGGGTTTGCACATAGTATTCCTGGGAATGGTTGTGTAAAAGGAAGGATCCTTTGGGAGAACTGCTGCTCTGCCTGTTAGAGGCAATTTCTTGTCCACTGGAGATGGACCAGTAAATACCAGTGAGCCAGCTCAGCTGTCTGACTGGGAGGAGGAATCTTCAGGTGAGATGTGACTGTGAGGAACAAGGGACTTTCCCTCTTGTCACTGTCTGCTCACATCTTTTGCAGTGGCAGAAATACTCTTGGAGTTCCCTTGAGGAAGGGAAGTTCCACCTGGGCTGTTCAGGATGAAAACCACAGCAAGGAGCTTGGAGAGGATGATCTTTAAAGGTCCTTTCCAACCCAGCCCATTCTGTGATAACTCTTTTGCCAAATACCTGAAGCAAACTGCAGGAATTAGACCAGGAAAATGTATCCTGCAAGATTAGGAATCAAATGAAAATTTTCTCATTTAAGGAAAAAGAGAGTAGGTTTTTAATAACTTCAGCTAGCTCTGCTTTCCTAGTTACAGAGAGTAATGTTCAGCTAGATTTAATCCCAAGTGTTTGTCTCTCTCCAGATGTATATCTAATCTAAAGCAAGGCTGAGAGCTTCAAATTTAAGACATGAGCCAGCCTTGAACTGATAGATTTTGAAAAGCATCTCTTGGAAAGAAAGAAGATAAATCCTTGATTTCTGCATAGTATTGAATTTGACTAAAAAGTTGGGGAGTGGAGTTACAGGCCCTGCTGGGCATTGCTGTCAGCAACACCCTGGGAAAAAACACTTTCTAGGTCAGAAAAGTGCATCAGCCTCCATTTCCTTCTGTCTTGGATGAATTATTGTGGAAAACAGCCCTGTGAATGTGCTCTGAGGTGCCCAAAGAGAAGAATGAATGAGAATTAACGAGCTTTTCAGGCTAACACGTATTTTCATAGTCATCTTTTTTATAAGGCAGTTACTGAAGTGTTAATCATTTGATTACTGGTTGTTGTACATAAGGGAATAATTGGTCCCTTTTTGTAAATGATGGAAATGCCTGACAGGAGGGAGCAGACATGAAAACTCTTGTTTCCATGGATTATTGCCCAGAGAGATTGACTGGAACTAAAACCCCTTTGCTCTGATGACAACTGGGTGGCCACAAAATTCTGTTTCTTATTTGCTTCTCAGTAGCAAGGGCAGGTCTTTAAACATGATCCCAAATGTGTGTGAAACTTAATTTTTGGCATGGCTTGAAATGAGTATTATGAATTTCTTTTAGAAGCCATTACAAATGAGCCTGTGGTGGTGGCCAGGGAGAAGGGCTGAGCCTCAGTGTCACCCTCCTGAGTGACAAACAGCTCTGGTGCTGTTTGAGGACATTTTCCCTGAGCCTTGAGGAGCTGCACTTCCCTGTTTTCCTGGGGCTCTAACGAATAGAGCAGGTATTTTTTGGTAACTCTCAGGAAAATCAAGTTATACCCTCTGTCTTGGGAAGAAAAAGCATGGGAAATGCAGGATCAGGCAGCTTTTTTCCCATCCTTAGAGTTTAAAATGGTGCTCCTATGCAAAGGGCCTGGCTCCTTCCTTTGTATCCCCCTTCAAGCTGCAGATGATCCCAGCCATTCCCAGAACAGCTTTCTGTGTGTTCATCTGCTGGGTAGGTGTCATTCCTTGTTATTCCCTGTTACATCAAGCCACTTCACTCCACTCCATGCTTCCCTTCCTGCTGCTCTGCACCAGACACTCATAAATATTCATGTGCACTTCCCACCATCCATTTAGGCTCCTATCCCTGGCTTAGGGTCTGTTCCAGTTTGCTAAGTGCAGCTTTTTTTACCAGTGCTGAGGGCTGGCTGGGGAGCTAAAGGCTGATGTCACACTTTCTCCTTTAGGAAGTTGCTGGGATGTTAGGGCTTTAAAAGGTTTTGCTCAGAAATTCTCCCATCATAAAGAGCAGACCCAAGTTCAAGGCACCTGATTGTCACAGGGTAAAAGGAAAATGGAAATGTCCTCAGCAGCAGCAGCAGAATTCTGGCTGTGTTGTTTCTTACTTCATTAAATAAGTAAAGCTCATCTCTCCACCTTCAGCTCTAATAAAGCTGCCTCATCTTCCCTTGGAAGGTCCAGTCCAGATAGAATCTTTGTAAGGACTGAGGGAACTGAATTTACAATGAGCAAATAATCAGCTTTGTGTTCAAGGTCTCTCGGTACTTTAAAATACTCAGGGCTGTGTATAGAGGGCAGAGGAAAGAGGCCAGTTTGGTTATTCCACTGGTTCATTGACCACATGTTGATTGTCATTAAATTCATCCCCATTTTGTGTGGAGCACTGGGACAGTGCTATTAGTGATCATCTGGAAAAGGGTTAAAACCTGGCTTTTAAAAAAATAATTTCATTTTAAGAGGCTCAGCACTCTCCCATGAATCACAGAATCCTAGAGTGATTTGGGTTCATAGAGACCTTAAAGGTGATCCAGTGCCACCCCTGCCCTGGGCAGGGACACCTTCCCCTAGCCCAGGCTGCTCCAAGCCCTGTCTAACCTGGCCTTACACACTTCCAGGGCATCCAAATGCTTCAGGACTACCTTGAGCTTCCAAAAGTCTCTCTTGTTCTCTGGTCAGTTCCTGCAGAGCTTTCAATTTTGATTGTTTCCTCTAGAAATAGTCTTTGAATAACTGTGGTGATGGCTGAGAGGAGTTACTTCTTATGGCTTTGTCAGCTGGAGACATGGAATGGAAAATAGGGAAAGGCCAAGTCCACCTTTCCCTGGAGCTCAGCAAGGCTGAACAGGCTGCTCTGGGAATGGAACTGGGCTATGGGAATCCTCCACTGCCAGTCCCTGGATTTCTGTGTGTTTTCTCCTCTGCTCTGTGGGTACAGGCCAGCCATTCTCAAATTGAGAGCTCCAGGCTGCCAGCAATCCCTGAAGCCAAAGTAATTGATCCAGGACTATATCAAACAGTTTTCAATAGTGCTTTTAATTAAAAGGCAAAATAAAGGCTTTGTTGTGGTGGTGACCTGAAAAGAAATGAAGGATTGGCAGGGATTCATTGGTCTAAAAAGGCCAGCTGCAGTTGTTTGACATTGTTATTGATTGTGTCTGCCTTTCTAGAGTTCCTTTTCGAGGTAGGATGCCATAAAACCTCCACAAATAAACTGCCAAAAACCCCTTTTGGAAGTGGCTGCTCTGCTGCTGTCTGTCCTCCTTTCCCCTACAGTCATGGACAAGCTGCTGCCAGCAGCATCCTTGTGGCTGTTTTTCAGTGGAGGAGGTTCAGAGCAGGTTCTGCAGCCTGTGTGTCAGTTCTTGGAGGGCTTTGGGGCTTATTTTGGGGCTGAAGTTTGCCATGTGGGTGGTGTTTATAGCCCTGTGAGAGCTGCTGGATCCCCATTGCTGGAGGGATTTAAAGCTGTGGATGCAGCACTTGGGGCCATGGGTTAGTGATGTTTTTGGCAGTGCTGGAGGAATGGTTGGACTCCATGATCTTGGAGGGCTTTCCCAACCAAAATGGTTGTATGATTTATTTTCTTGCACTTCAGAAGTGTCCTTGTGGATACTACAAAACGTGTCCTGAACTGCCAAAGAAATACCTGAATATTGAAACACCCAAGTATTTGGCACCAGCACGTTGTGTGAAGGCTCCTCACTGGCTCTGTGGGAAGCAGTGCAGCTGCAAGTGTCCTTTGTCAGAGGAGCTGCTAATAATGACAGAGAAGGAGCAGAACTGCTGGAATTTGAGGGGACTTTGTGTTCAGAGGGTGCTCCCTATGCTCCACGCCCTCCCAGCTGATGCATTGCTGTCCCTGCTTTAATTTCCCTTCCCTGATCTCCATGGATCTCTGCCACGAGCTCCAGGCCATTGTTTGTTCCTCTTGGAATGAGCATCAAACCCAGAATCAGCTGAAATCAAGGTGAGTTGTTCTCTGGGAGGAATGAAATGAAATATATTTAAAGTAGAAAGTGATGGAGCATCTCTCGAATTAAAAAAACCCAATATGAAGCAAACCTAAATTGTTCCATGTTTTTTGGGTCTTGTTTCCCTGAAACTCTCTGAATATTCTACATTAATTTCCTAAACAGAATGTTAAATAATGAAGCACATCTGTATAATAGGACCACAGTATAATTTATAACCTAGATCTTTAACTAGGCTGGGAATAAATTATCTTAAAAGGGGCTGTTTGAAGCATTTTGTTTATACTACTTAAAGGGGTCCATGCATGGATTTCAACAAGGTTTATATTTTGCAGGTTTTCTTCTAATTTTAGTTTTTCTTGATCTTTTAAAAAAAATATTGAGGACTTAAATCTGTAAGGAATTGGCTCAGGTGGTCCTTTGGTCTGATCTCATCTCCCAGCAGGAAAGAAATGGCAGAATAAAATAGGTTTGACAATAGAGCAGGAGTGGAATCAATAGGGGGAAAAAAAATCATCAGGGTAAAAAATCCTTTAATTAGAGTGAGGAGATGAGACCTCCTCAACTGTGGCTTTTGCCTCTGCTCCCTGGGACTAGGCTGGATTCCATCCTCCAAGTTCCTCACTGTGACTGAGACAAATTTCACCTGACTGAGAATTCCTTGGATGAATGCAGTCTGCTGGCTCTGCCAATGCCTCTGGATAATGAATGAGTGTTTTTTCTTGCTTTGAGGGAACCAGGTGAAATTTCCATAGTTTGACAGTGAAGAGCAGAGGAGGATGGGAGGTGTTTTTATTATTTTTTAAAGAAGCTGCTTTAATCACTTTAACACAGCATTCCTGTTTCCAGTGCTGGGAATGACGTACCTAAAAATATTCTTACTGGCTCATAAGGATCAGTAAAAGTCAACTCTGTGCATCTTCCTTTTGGGGCTTGTTTTTAAACACAAATCTAAAAATGGTTTTGAGCCATTCATAATTCAGTATATTGTTCTTAGCAGTGCTTTTCCTTTTGGTGCCTTGGGTTGTTTTTTTTTTTCCCACAGCAAAATAATTCCAGTGAAGATTTTAAGGTGAGCTTATGTATGAAAGAAAGTTATAGTGTCACTGGGATTTATCCTTCAATCAGATCTGAAAGGAGTCATGCAAAGGGCAAGTGAAATTTTGGGATTACACAGCAAGGAGAAGGCTTTCCTCATCTTCCTCCCTTTACCTCTGGATTTCAGCAGGTTGGATCTCTTAGCCAAGGCTGCTTCTGAGAGTTGGGAGAGGCCAAGGGCAGTTTTCCATTTGAATAGGCTGGACATGTTGATCACTTTTAAGGTTATTTTGCTTTCAGGATAATTCTTGTGTTTTTTCCCCTGATTGCTGATGCTTTGTAAGTTGTAAACAAGCACTGGGATGAAGGCAGCGATTTAAATGTGGCTTCTCCAGAAGAGTCCTTGGAGAGGTTTTGAATCCTAGTATGATATGCCTGAGAACATGAGAGGGGGATGTCAGTCCCCTCCTCGTGCATCACCCAGTCCAAGTGCCACAATCCCAATCCCTTTTCCTTGCAGGTCACTCCTGGCTGGTGCCTGAGCCCGTTGCAGACTCTGGCAGCAAACAGCCTTCTAATCCTGTGCTGCTGGCAGGGAAGGGAGGTGCTTTGTGCTGTGAATCAGTGTCACTCCTGGGCTGCTGCTGGACACACAGATGTCCCCAGGAGCAGGCACCAGGCAGCCTGCAGGAATCAGATGAAGCGACCTTGGAATGTCTCCAGCGGCCCCGCTGTGGGATCACAGTGGCTGGAAGCACGAGATCAGTGTATTGATTCCATCCTGCAGCTGAGTGAAATCCCTGCCAGGCAGAGGCTCCAGGCTCCCAGGCAAAGGGGATCCATCAGGGGGACTCCCTGAGCTGAAGGTTTGGGATTCAGCCCCTCCTGGTTCGTAGCAATTCCACCGATAGGATCGTCACAACTTCCCCTGCACCATCTTTGGGCACTTGGCTGTTTGCTGCCAAGGTTCAGTTGCTGATTCTGGAGGGTGTTGGTGTTGGGCATCTGCTGGTTTCTGTGCTGAACCAGTGATCAAACCCTTCCTTCTAGGAGTTTCCTAATTTTATCTCTCAGAACAGCCAACCCCTTCTTGTCCCAGAACATATGGGAACACTGCAGCCTTGCAGAATTCATGGGGATGGGGTGAGCAGCCAGTTCATGATGGGAGCCACCAGGTCCAGATTCTTCCAGAGCTGATCCAGCTGAAGAAAGCCATCTGAGCAAGTCAGATCTGAGCTTAAAAATTCCTATTGGAGCTGGATCCCTTCAGAGGTGTACATTGATAGATTATAGAAGGTGCTGTGAGGCCTGGAGCCAGGCTGGCAGAGATGAGGGTGTTTACTTGGAGAGGAGAAGGCTCCAGGGAGAGCTCAGAGCCCCTTCCAGCACCTAAAGGGGCTCCAGGAGAGCTGGAGAGGGTCTTGGGACAAGGGGTGGAGGGACAGGACAGGACACAGGGAATGGCTTCCACTGCCAGAGGGCAGGGTTAGATGGGATATTGGGAAGGAATTGCTCCCTGTGAGGGTGGGCAGGCCCTGGCACAGGGTGCCCAGAGCAGCTGGGGCTGCCCCTGGATCCCTGGGGGTGTTCAAGGCCAGGTTGGACAGGGGTTGGAGCAGCCTGGGACAGTGGAAGGTGTCCCTGCCCATGGCAGGGGGTTGGGATGAGCTGGCCTTTAAGGTCCCTTCCAGCCCAAAACCTTCTAGGATTTTATAATCACAGCAATCACTTAAGCAATGGTGTGTGAGGCACAACTGTGTGATAAGGAGCTGTTTGATGTGGAGATTTTGTTGGATGGAAAGCTGGAAGGAGTCAAGGACTCATCTGGTGGAGCCATTGCTCAGCCTCTTAATGACAGAAAAATGTCCAGAATGTCAGGCTTGGTGTTGGAACAAATAGTTTCTTTGGTTAATCACTTATTTTCGTGGCTTCCCTCCTCTTCAAAAGATGCCTTGGATGTAAATTCCTAGAGTGGAATGACATTGACAGCTCTGCATGCCAAGGAAGGGAGGAGAATCCACTGCCCAGCTGAACAAGATATTTTGAAGTTCAGTTGCCTCAGTTTCCCAGTTCTGTGCCCTTCCTGCTCAGATTGTGGTTGGACTCAGCTTTTAGCTGTTAGATCTTGATCTCCAGAGGGAAAAGTGGCTGGAGACAACTTTCCCTGAGCAGCAGGTCACTTCTGCCCCTCACCTTCCAGCTGCTTGCTGTGAACTCTGCAAGCTGCCTGGAGTTTTGCCAAAAAGTTCCTTCTCAGCTCCTGAATTGTTTGAGATTTTGCCTTGCTTCCTGTAGCTGTCAGTGTGTCCAGTCAAAGCAAACCCCGTTCCCAGCATTTCCTCCCCCACCTCTGTCCCTCCAAGGATGTGATATTGACCTTTTTCTTGGAGTTGTTCCAGCAGCATACCAGGAATATTTTGGCCTAAAGGATATTTATTGCATTGCTGACTAATGCTGCCCTGGACGTACTTGTGTGTGGAAATTTTTCCAAGAGATTAAATTAACTCACAAGATTAAAAAAAAAACAAAAAAAAAAACAAAACCCCAAACCAACATCTTAATGAAACAAAGCTGAAGTCTGGAGTGTCTTATCTGTTCCTTGGGCTATGAGCACCGGATTACTTATCCAGTTGTTTCCCATCTGGATTTTAAGCAGCTGGTTGTTCTTGTCTCCATGTATTACCTTGTTCTGCTTCTCCCTGCTGAGCTTCCTTTGCCTCCTGAGGTCATTTTGGCATTTTCCAAGATGAATTTGAATTCTGAATCTGTCCTTTCCCTTGCTTGCAGTCATTCCCAAATTATTGCCTTCTGGGAATTCAAGAAACATACGGCCAGCGAGGCAGAACAGAAATTAGAGATACAGTGGGAACTGTGGGCTTTCATTCCTGCCAGGATTTCTAAAAGGAGTCAGTTTGGGTTTTTTAAAAGGAGGAATGGCAGTGCCTCAGTATTCGTGGAATTAAAACTGGGAGCAGTTGGTGTTAATACCATCTTGATCTGCTGCCTGTCAACATAAACCTGGGTTTGTTCAGAGAAGAAATGTCTTGGAACGATGTCCATTAGGATGCTCTCTCCAAATGTTGGTTGAAGCAGATATTTAAATCTAAACAAGCCAAGCAGTACCTTATTTTCCCCTTCTTTTTGTGAAATGAGTGAAGGTAGGGTAGGAAGGCTCCAGGAATAAACAGAATGTGTTCATATTTTATGATTTGTGGACAGATCCCGTCCAAGACGTGTCACTCAGAAGGGAAGAATTTTCTGGAAGGCTTCATTGTCCTTCAGGGGTCGTGAGTTACCAAAGCAAATGATTTCCTGGGTGAGACTGGACCCGTGAGGAGTTGAATGTGGCTGTTTGCATCAGTGGCCACGTGAGGAAAACCAGCTTGTTTGTGATGCTGCAAATCAATTCCTGGGAGTCAGCCCGTGCTGCAGCAGGAGGGGATTGGGATTGTCTGTGTCTCCTGAGGATTGTCACTGGGCCTGGAATGAATCCCTCCTCCCCTCAGAGCACATCCATGGGACAAATCTGAGGAAGGGATTCAGGAATCATTCCCATCTGGGATGGGCTGCTTCCGAAAACCTACTCAGTGAAGGGAATATTTGCTGTACCTTTGTGAAGGCAGCTTTTTAACTTGGTGGGAAACCTGATTCTGCCTCCAGAGCAGAATATGTTAGAAATTCACATGGGAATTCAGATTTTGGCTTGGGAAAATCTCATCTCTCCGAGGCTGTCTGCTGGATTCCTGTTTGTTTAGCCCCTTTTCAGAGTTAACTGAAGATGAAAATGCTGCTTACTGGGGATACTGGAGATTTTGGTGACACTTATGTTAAGATCTAAAACAAACAT
>VZRH01002301.1:157133-172874 GCA_013397555.1 Urocynchramus pylzowi | reverse complement strand
AAACAAACACCACAACCCCCCCCCCCCCCCCCCAAACTCACCCCAGAAATCATAGAATGGTTTGGGTTGGAAGGGACCTTTATCTTGCCTTAAATCCCTGTGTTCACTGGATGGCCACCCTGGCAAGGAACTGAAATCCTTGGAATATTGCTTGGAGAACACAAGCCCTGCCTGGAGCACTCTGTCTTACCTTTTATCTGCACCTGCAGTGTTTGGTGTCCAACACAAGTCACACAGCTCCTCTCCTCTGCCTCTGGGAGATGGCAAATTCCAGCTGCAGTCAGGTTGGAAAAAACACTGGGAGGTGATGCAGCCCTGAGAAACTTCAGTTGCTTCCTAAATAACTGGCCTACAATTAAGAGGATTTATACACATCAAAATGAGGCAGCTGGAGATGTTCCAGTTCCTCCAGGTGAAGATGCAGGAGAAGGAAAAAGCCTTTAAAATATGAGTTAGGCTGTGGTCCAGCTCTGCTGTGGTGTTTGTCTTAGAGGAGTAGAAAATAAGTGTTGTGAGGATGATGGGGTCTGAAAGTGAGTAAATCCCATGTTTTATCAATGAGAAGAGCTTTTTGTTGCTAATCATTAGCTATGGGGGCTGTTAAGTTCATTCAGTGCAACTAAAATTACTGGATGACTTGGTAGAGAACAGAGCAATGAAATTAATTTTCATCTCAAATCATAAATATTTAAGAATACAACTGATGCTTGGGTGTGATACAGGAAAGAAAAAGTGACTTTACAGTTGTGAAGTCAAATAACTTCTCTGGTCCTTGCAGGAAGTTTAAGTGCACATGATAGATCTGTTGGACACAGTAAAACATTTTTAAATCACTTGCTTAAAACTTGCTCTTAAATTGGTTTTTTTTTTTTGAATCCATGTTTTTTTCTCTTCTTTTAGTGGGGAAGACTTCCTTGATCACCAGGTTCATGTATGACAGCTTTGACAACACCTACCAGGTAAATTAATCTGTATTTTTGTCTTGTGTAAGACTCCTCTGCTGCCGTGTCTCCCATTGCAGGAAAAGCCATTCCAGACCAGTTGGGGCACTGACCATGGAATTGCCAATTGTAAAATCTGAATTTTAATCACCAGCCAGAGTGGCACTTTGGGTTGGATTCTCCTCCAGGAGTTCACCTGCTGCTTGCAGCAGGATGAGCTGTGGTTCTGAAGGAATACCCAAGGCACAGCCAGGGAATAGCAGTTGTTAAGTCTGCCAGGTTTTTTTGTTTTGTTTTTTCCCCACCATTTTCTACCAGACCATCACAGATCTAATCCCTGTGTGTGGATAATATAATTTAAGATGCTTAGAAAACAGTTTTACAAATTAGCACAGTGCAGTCCAGGAGAACACTCAGTGTTGCCCACTCCCAGAATTCAGCATGAGCTCAAAATGTGGTGAGATATAAAAGTGCTTCAGTTTCCTGAAGTGTGTCTCCTCCAAGCAGAACATGTTTCATGGCTTGGTTACAGCTGGTGATGTTCTGGATACACAAAACTGAGAAAAATCTGTTCCCTGGTGCCTGGGAAGGTTTTTTTAGGGGGTTGGGAGGAGGAGGTAATAGAAAAAAAAAGGAAAACGTGATTTCTCCTGTTCCTCAGTGTCTAGCCAAGGATCTCATTGAACTGAGAGATTTCTCTCCTCAGTAATTCCTCCTTGGTGCTGCTAGGAAAAATGGGATGGGAAGTTCTCCCTGGACTGTGGGAAGAGCCACGTTTCCATAGTGTGGGAGGGCTGGAGCACATGTCACTGCTTCCTCCCAGATTCCTCCCACTGCAATTACATGGACATTGAAGGCAGTTCTTTTATTTAAGCTGGGATTTTGTGTTCCCCCTCCCACCCCAGTATTTTTCTTTTAGGACTGCTCCTTTGCCTTATTGAATTTGTGACCCAGTTCCCCTTGAGGAGGTTTCACCCCGTGTGCTTTAGGATGTCACCATGGAAAGGTGGTCTGTTGTAATACATTAAATGATTGCAAAATCAGTGAGTGGCACTTACAACAGTGAGAAATCCTAAGGGCTTCCAAGATAGCTTGGATTTAGGCATCAGTGCTGCCTGCCCAGTTTGGGTATTAATGGACTTGGGTCAGAGCCATTTATCCAAACCCCTTGATTTTCCTGGAGTTGTGCCAGAGGTGGGGCCATACCTCCTAGTGTGTGCTGTGGCTGGAAGAAGGAATCAGTCACAAAGCTCCAGGAATTTGGCCAAAATCACACTGCCTGTTGGTGTCAACCCAAACCAGATGTTTTTGGATGCCCAGGATTCTCTAGAGACCCCTGAGACCCCAGTATTAATGCACCTGATCATGGGTAACTGGAGCAGGAGGTGAGCTCAGGGATGATCTGCTTGTTCTGGACATTTCTGGCAGACTTTGAATGCCTGTTTTTCTGAAACCTATCATTTGAACATGGGCTTTTTATGTTCAGCTGTTAAAAATAGAAAGCTGCCATTTAGTGAAATCCGTGCTGTGCATTGGATTCCTTCTGCTCGCTGCTGGATGAGAGGAATTCAGCTGTGTCCCTCTGTCTTATCAGTAAGAACTTGCTGTGCTGTCTCAGAAACCCAAACACCTGGAATAAAACCCTGTGATTGGAGGTGTTTGTTTTACCAGGAGCCATTCCCCTCCGTGGACATGCTGGGAATGATGGCCCCACATGTCACACACCATAGAAGATCTGTTCTGGTAAAAGTTGGGTATATTGAGAGAGCTGGAATCCACTCCTTGATAGTGCTGCTTCCCTGTGTTGGGGCAGGACAGGCTGGGAGAGGAGAAGGCTCCAGAAAGATCTCAGAGCCCCTTCCAGTGCCTAAAGGAGCTCCAGAAGAGCTGGAGAGGGACTGGGGACACGGGATGGAGGGACAGGACACAGCGAATGGCTTCCCACTGCCATTAAGATGTTCTCCAGGAAGCTCCTGCTGGTGTTGGGGAGTTTGGGTGCAGCTCTGCTGCTTTAGGATGAACCAAGCTTTAGTTAGTGGTCTTGTAGGTGTCTGCCTTAATCTTCCTGGGAGAGTGAAGATCCACAGAGATATTTGGCACTTGGGAAGAAGGCAGTGTGCCCACATATCCTGGTTGAGCTGGGGGACACCAGTTTGTGACATGCATAAAAATCCCTGCTGCTACCCAAATAAATGTGTGGATTAAACTGTCAATATGCAGGAACTGAAGTCAAGCTTAAAACCTGTTGTGCTTTAAGGAATTGTTCTGGTCGTGGATATATTAAACAAATTGCTTATTGAATCAAGCAATATCTTAAAAATAAGAAACCCAACCTGTTTTTCTTGCAGCTTCTGCTGCTCCCCTGAAAATCACTGCAGGTGTTCTGACTTTTTTTTTTAAGAGCTCTTGGTTTTCTCATCTCTTTACAGGCAACAATTGGCATTGACTTCTTATCGAAAACCATGTACTTGGAGGATCGAACAGTGAGTAAGATTTTATTGCTTTTCTCTGTGAACAGTAGGAATGAGGACCAGCATCTGGTTTTGTGCAGCCCACACTTCTGAGATCACTGGGAAGCACAGGCTGAGCCTTCATCTCCCAGCTGCTTCCAGGCTGACAAGTGCTGTGGAGACACAGCAGTGGGGAAATTTAGTGTCATCCTCTGTCAAGAAAGAGATGGTACAGATAATTTGAGGGGTCAGTGATGGTGGGAATCTGGAGAAAGGGGAACCATGCTTAACCCCTTCAGCTTTTGATGCCACAAGACAGAAAGGTAAAACACAAATTGCCAGATGTGGCCAGTTCATGGCTGGTTCCATCTTCTTAATACTCCTTGTTTAAAAAGAAGGTGGCCTCTGATGAGTTCACAAATGAGACTCGTTTCCTTGCTTGGTGCAGTTTTAGCTCATCAAGTGAAATCACTCCTCTGTGCAAGCAAAGCTGTGGTTTTAAATGCGCTCAGATTCTTAATTAAGAAATTCAGCCTCAGTTGAGCTATTTGCAGAAACAAAACTGCAGTGCTGCAGAAGCTCGTGGTACCGGATAAACTCCCAATAAGTGGGATTGGATAAAGCCCCAGTAAATGGGATTGCATGGAAAGTGCTTGAGGGATGAGATGTGCTTTCCATGGGCAAACTGGCTCTTGCACACCTTGCCATACACTTTGCTGCCTTTTCTTCCAGAGCCTTACTGGTAAGAGCCATTCAGCCTCTCTGTGCGTGTTACTTTGCAGTTTAGAGTTACAACAAGCATTTTATCCTTGAAAAACTGACATGAGTAGCTTTTCCAGCTTTTCCACCAGCAACCATCCTTCATGCTGCTGGAGGTTGCCTTGGGTGAGTCCTGAGGAAGGAGAACAGAGCATGAATTTCTCCTGTAGGGAGAAGTGCGGGTGAACATTTCAGAGAATCACTGAGGCTGGAAAAGCCCTCCAAGATCAAGTCCAAGCATCCCCCAGCACTGCCGAGGCCACCATAACGCACGTCCCCAAGTGCCACATCCACACACTTCTGAAACACTTCCAGGGATGGTGATTCCAGCACTTCAGCTGTAGCTTTCTTGTTGGTGCTCTCAGTTTTGAAGCTGAGCCATTCATCTCCCGCCCTTTTGGGAGGGAAGCATTTTTTGGGAAGCTGCACCCCCCCCAGTTTGGCTGCTATTACCCCTCTGGAGAGATTGCTTAGGGAGACAGTGTCCTGCTGCTCCCAGTCCCCAGGCACCTCCTGCATGAGTTCCTCCTTTTTATTTAGCTACTTTTTGGAAAAAAACCCAGTAAAACATTTCTTTACTCTTTTATTTTTAGTGGCAGTTTGGCTTTTTTAATTTTCTCCCACCCACAGATCAGGTTGCAGCTGTGGGATACTGCGGGTCAGGAACGTTTCCGTAGCCTCATTCCCAGTTACATCCGTGACTCTGCTGCTGCTGTAGTAGTTTACGATATCACAAGTAGGTATTTTGCTCTGGCTTTGACCTTTTTTCTTATTTTTCTTGCTTGTTTGACTGATTTTGTTAGGTACGGTTGCAATTATGGGACACAGCAGGTCAAGAGCGGTTCAGGAGCTTGATTCCTAGCTACATTCGTGACTCCACTGTTGCAGTTGTTGTTTATGATATCACAAGTGAGTGGGGGGAATTCTGCATTTCTAATACTCTGCCCTTTTCATCCTCTAGCTTAGCTTTGCATGTCCTCTCACATCATCTGCTTGGGCTTCATCCTGGCATGACAAGAACGTGGTTTCTTTGCTTGTTTCACACAAGCCCTGTGGTTGCTGCTGTTGTAATGTATAAACTGTCTGACAAACGCCATTTTAACCCTTCCCTAGCCCATTTTCTCCAGTCCTGCCTGCTCTCGTTGCACTCTCCCATCTGCCTTTTGATCATAACATCCACCTGTGGCTTTTGGTCTTCGTGTCCATGGGTATCTGAATTCTCAAACTGGAGACTTTTGTAGCTTGCTCCACTTCATTCACCCTCCCCCACCAAACGAAATCTGGGCACGGGCTGGCGGGGAGAACGCATTAACATCACATTTTCCTTGGAATCAGCCACTCTCACATGCTGCAAGATGTAAAACTTACTACTAAGCTCTTACCCTTTAACAATTGCTCTTTCATTCCTTACTAAGGTATGTACATTTTTGTCAACTAAAATATTAGTGCTTCTTTAGCCCTGCTCCTTCTGTCCCTCCCCTCAGTCCAGACACCCCTTAACTTAACCAGTTCCTGCACTGACAAAGAGCAGAAATTCTATTTTAGGGGAACCAAACCTTCAGACAATTTCAGTTCTAAACCAGAATGGACTGAGAACAATGGCCTAATTCTGCACAAATGCATGAGTTCTTGTCCTTTGATTTATAAATACTAGAAGATTACAGCCAGGAATAGGGGCTTTACCTAGAAAAGCTCTAATTGTTAAAAATGGCACTTTCCTTTGAGCTAAAATTACAGGTTAGCTGTGAACTCTGAATTTTTTCCTGACCCAGCAAATTCAATATTGCCAAGCAGTAAAGGGAATTAAGACACTGGCAAGTGATCAAGTCTTGGCTGTCTAGCATGCAATATATTACTTTGCAGTAGAATCCATTAAAAAAAAATCAATACTTTTCAAGAACTGCTGCAGAGGCCCCCCCTTTTTAAGTACTGAAACTACTTTGGCTGCTCAGATGCTCTTTGTGTCACTAACTGGCAAATGCTGAGCTCTGTGGCAGCTTTCCTCCAACTCCTTTTTCCCTGTGGGATGCAACTTCTCAAGCACCTTAGAGTCTGGAATTCTTACCTTACAGCTTTTAAGGATGTAGCATCAAGTGCCTGTGAAGAGGTTAAATTTCTGCTTCTGGTTTTATGCGGAGATTTAGAAATTGTTTTGAAGGCAAGTGTTCAGTGCCACGGGAGTTGCTGCTGTGTTGTATAACCCTGGGCTTCCCTAGAGAAAATAGAAAGTGATTGATTTGAATGTACAAAATGCAAGGCTGGGATTGAGGATTTTTGGGAAGCAGGGGAGCTGTAGGAACCTCTGTAGGTGCACAAGCCACGAGCAGAGTGCAAAAATTAATCCCCGCTCCCGACAGAAAACACTTCATGTTGAACTGAAAAATAGGGAACCCAAACACAGTGATAAGGCTTTTCATTTTAGGTGCTGTCAAAACCAAATTATAGATGGGCTCAGTTCCCTCTGGGGCTTTGAAGCCACCTGTAATGAGGCACTTGCCCATCTGAAATTAATGCCAGAGCTTCCGTGTCCTTTAGTGGGGGAGATTCAGGGCTCCACTCGCTGATTCTTCATCACCCTCCTCCGCCGACTCCACAGAAAATGAAGCTTTTCTTTCCAAGTGCAGATGTATTTCCTGGTGAGCTGTGAGGGACACCTGCAGTGATAACCCTCTCCACTGTTCTCTGATAGATGTAAACTCCTTCCAGCAAACCACAAAGTGGATCGATGATGTCAGAACGGAACGGGGCAGCGATGTCATCATCATGCTGGTGGGAAATAAAACAGATCTAGCAGATAAGAGGTATGGGGGAAGCATCCAGCTTTCAAATCCAGCTTTTCTTACACTGCTGCTGTTTGCTCTTATTTGAAGGAGTATATTGTATTTTTTTTTTTTTTTCTGGAGATGGCTGTGACTAGAGAAATCTCAGTTTTAAACCCTCTTTCTTTTGGCTAAGCTGTATTTCCATCACAGTGCTGTGAATGAGTTGAAAAACCATCACCAGCTTGTACAGATGTCAGGAGAGAAGGGATTGTGGTCTACAGCCCACACCAGTGAATGAATAAACTGGTTTTTTACAAAAAAAAAAATTTGTTCTTAATAATGTTTTGCTGAATGGGCGGAACACATATACAGGGAAAAATGGGACAAAATCCCTCCCAAATGAGATGGTTACACTTGGACCTTTGTTAAAACAGTTTGGTTTTGATGATTATTTTGGGTCTGTGATTGCTAATTGTTCAGACATAAAAGCACAGCTTCCTGGACAGGGATTTGGGGGTGAACACTTGGCTGTTCTGCTGGAATGCTGAGTTCTGCTCTGGTGTGCTGTGGAAGTGAAGGGGTGATACCTGTCAGCACCTGTACATTCCATGCAGGAAAAAACACAAAACCTTTAAGTGCTTTCAAATAAAGCACTTAAAGATTTTTTCCCTAAAGTGTAGTAAATCTTAATTATTAAGGTATTTATCCCGGCTATTTTGGGTTTTGTGAGGTTTTTTCCCCCCTAACTCTGTGTTTTCTTCCCCAGACAAGTGTCCATTGAGGAAGGGGAAAGGAAAGCCAAAGAGTTGAATGTAATGTTCATTGAAACTAGTGCAAAAGCAGGATACAATGTAAAACAGGTGAGTGGCAGCTGGTAACACACCCTCCTTGTGGAAGGAGCACTTCCCTGGATCTTGGGAAGCCTTGGCAAAGGGGGCCAGTGGGAATTGTAGTCCACACACAGCAGAGCTGAGTTGTTGGCTGAGGTTCTGAAGGATCTCTGACCTTGTATCACATGATTTGGGACTTCCTTCCCCTTAAATAACTGGGGAGTTGTGGAAGAAGCTTTGTGTGAGCAGAATCACACCTTCCTGGGCTTTTGATAATCCAGATTTGCTGTTTGGACTGAGAGTGAGACACAGAGCTGGGGAAGCACAGGTCTGAAGGCTGTGTGTGATTCTGTTTCAGTGAATGAAACAAACCAGTGAAGGAGGAGCGTGGTGGCTTAAAAAGCTTCCAGTGCACAGGGAGACAGAGCAACTGCTGTTCCCACTCTGTTGGAAGGCACTGGAAGTGCCAGCAAATGTTCCTGGACAGCCAGAGCTATTTATTTCTAGAAGATGATGAGTTGCTTTTGAATTGGGGAAAGCAGTGAAAGGTCTTTTGAACTGATGGGGCTGCAGAAGAATGAGGGTTTGTGTTCTGAGATGAGCCATGGCCCTTTAAATTCAGACCTGGAGAAGACATAGACTCATGGGTGTCTCCACGGAGCAAACACACCTGTGTGGAATGCTGTGTTCAGCTCCCTGTCCCCCAGGAAGAGAAGGTGGAGATACCTTCTGGAGAGAGTCCAGAGGAGGCCCCGGAGCTGCTCCAGGGCTGGAGCCAGGCTGGGAGAGCTGGGGGTGCTCCCCTGGGGAGGAGAAGGCTCCAGGGAGAGCTCAGAGCCCTGGCAGGGCCTGAAGGGGCTCCAGGAGAGCTGGAGAGGGACTGGGGACAGGGCATGGAGGGACAGGACACAGGGAATGGCTCCCACTGCCAGAGGGCAGGGATGGATGGGAGATTGGGAATGAATTCCTGGCTGTGAGGGTGGGCAGGCCCTGGCACAGGGTGCCCAGAGCAGCTGTGGCTGCCCCTGGATCCCTGGCAGTGCCCAAGGCCAGGCTGGACAGGGTTTGGAGCAGCCTGGGACAGTGGAAGGTGTCCCTGCCCATGGCAGGGGGTTGGAATGAGTGATCTTTAAGGTCCCTTCCCACCCAAGCCATCTGGGATTCTGTGTGTATGGATGACATTCCATGTACATTTTATATATGTAGTTACACAAATGGTTTCTATGCAGAAGGGTACCAGGAGTAATAAAATAGGATTATAAACTACTTCATGTTCTAGACAGGACTAAAGAGTCTGTTATTAAAATGTCCCTTGACTTTGCCTCTAAGTAGCAAAATGATTCCCTGTGTAATGGGATAATTACAGCAGTGTTAACTCAGAGCTGCTTCACTGCATCACCCACCATGGCTGTGTTAGCTGCCAGGGTCCCCCAATTATCCTGCCACAACAGAGGCTGCCTGGTAATTAAGGTTTGGATTCTGTGCTGCAATCCTTAATGAGTGCTTAGACCTGGGGGTGTGCACTGAGAGCAGTTGCCTCACTGAGAGGAGTGATGATGATGATGATGATGATGATGAAGGAGTTCTACACTCCCTCTTTCCTTCAGGGAGTTTCTGTGCCCTGCCTCTTTTCCAAAGGTTCTGTAGCCAAGCCTGTGAGGGAGTTGTGGCTTTCAGGGCCAGCTGGAACCCTGATGATTTGGTGGTGTGCACAGACATCTGTGGATATTCAAAAAAAATTAAAAATGGATTTTTCTTACAAGTGTTGATCTGTGTGTTGCAGGCGTGGACTGGGATTCTCAAGGATTTCAAAGCTAGTCTATAATCGAAAATATTTGTAACTCTCATTTTGTATTAGTTTAATTAGCAGTTGTTTAAGCAATTATCAAAGGATAAGACCTTTAATACCACCACTTAGATAGTTCCCTGTTTCCTTGCAGCTTCTCTGCTAAATGGTGTGAATTTATTTTATAACTTAGCAATAAATTCTCTCCCAGTAAAATGGGAAAGTACAACTGCAGAATGGATCCCCTTCCCATAACCTGTATGAAATCCTTAATAAGCTGAATGCAAATTTGACCTTCCCACAGCTGATAACTTCTCTCCACAATTTATTCTGATCCTGCAGAACAATCACTGTCTCAGTTAATCTTCGTGCACATTTTCCATCCAGAAACAGCTGAATTTCTTGTCCTGCTCGGGGAGGGAATGGCTGTGACTCTTCCAGCTGCTCCTCCTCAGTGGGAATCCAGGGGACTTTTGTTCTTTGGTGCTGCTTTTAGCTTCTGGCTCATCCTTTTCTGCTGGAAGAGATAAGAGGGAAGGGCACTGCCTCCAGCTCCCTGCAGCTGCCCTGCAGATCCAGAGAGCCTGGCTTTGTGCTGGGACCCCAGTAGGTGAGATGCTCTGTACTTCCAACAGCAGCTATTCCAGTGCCAGGATCTACCAGCAGAGAGGCAGAGGGGGCTGTGCTGCTGCCAGGCTTTTCCTGCCATTCCCTGGGTCAGGAAAGGGGAGAGCTCTGAGGATGGCACCTCAGTGCTGGCTGCTGTTGGACCTGTGACTGCAGAGCTGTTGGCAGTCCCCGATGTCCTTCACACTTAACTGTTCCTTCTGGCTTTGGGCAGGGGGTGTTGAGGGGAAAATGAGTGGATATTAGGGAATAAAAGCATTGGTAGCGTTCTTGTGGGGTTAAACCGATGCAGCAGAGGGGGAAAGACTGGCTTTTGGATCCTGCAAAGCCTGATTGCCAGGGAAGCCTTAAGCTGGAGAAGAGAAGTAGATAACTTGCTCCTTTTAATGCAGAGAACTGTAGTCTCTGATTCATTCTGTCAGCCCTGAATAGGCTTTAAAAGACTTTGCGATTCCTGCTCTGTCTCGGCACTCCGTATTTCAGGGAATCTTATTGTTAGTCCCTGGATTTCATGCCCAGAATATGTCAGGGTTCATTTTGCTGTCTTGTAGAAAGAGAGGGGGGGGAGAGCCCTTGAATTGCTCCCTCCAGCAGTACCTGGCACACTCCACGCTGGGCCTGGAAGAGCCAGGGGATGAATGTGGTCCTTGGCAGAAGAACTTTCTCACGGCAGCAGCTCTCTGAGCACAGCCCCTCTGTGACCCTGTTCTCACAGAGCTGGGCTCTTTCTCCTGTCTTCTGATTCTTACCCATCTGATGGGCAGGAATTACCCTCAGAGTTGCAGAGAATGAGAATTAGGGAGAGATTTTTGTTTGCCTTGCGTTGGGGAACAGGTTTCTTGCCCGGCTTTTCCATCTGGACGGTGATCCTCCCGTCCTTTCCATATTGCTGCTGGAGTGTGGCTGAAAACTGCTTTATGCCTGCAGTCCTTTGTGACCCTGATCTGTTGGGGTTTGTTGGCTGGAGTAGCAGGAAAGGCACAGTTTGGCAAATGACTTGAAACTGATGGTGAGAGATGAGGCTGCTTTCCAGAGTTTCTATCAGGAAGCAGATTGCAGAGTTGAGTGCTGAAATAGAGTTTGTGTGGCTTTTAGTCTTTCAGCTGCTGCATTTAACTCCTGCCTTGGAAAAAAAGTCCTGGATGCTCGTCAATACTTGTGTTTTTATACCCACACAAACATTTAAACATGTACATGTGTGTACAGACACACACTGGCTCGGGGCTGACAGCACCAGGAAGCTCAGAGGGCCCTGTGGGAAGGCTGCTTTCCAACCATCAGGAAGTTTCCCTAATTGGATTTATTCACATATGCTGGGGCTGATAAGCAGAAGGTTAATAAGAAATAAAAGTTGATTTTTCTTAGTTGCCAAATTCCTATTTTTAGTCCGATAATTTAGGGGAGAAATACTGCTAAAAGCATCATTTTATTCCTGCTCTTAACGTAAAGAAAGGATTACTGTATTTCAAATAGCCTTTCTGTCAGCAGTGTGGTTTAAATGCAGGGCTTCCAGTTGTTTCCATCAGCTGAGGATTTTTTTAAAGACTCCTCACCCTTCCTCTTGTGTGGGCATTCCTGCTGTTGGTTTAGGTAGAGTTTAGCATCTGGAATTTTGTTACTTCCTGGCTGGCCTATGAGGATTTCCCTGAGGTTTTCAGGGAGGCTGGAAGGTCCAGGTTAATGGCAAAGGTTCACAGAAACACAGAGGGAGGCGTACTCAGCTTTTTTACTTCGGAATTGTTGGCTGAAATTAGGGAGTTACATTGAGTCCTGACTTCTCAGACCCATCCTTGGCTCAGATTCCAATGTGTGCCAGATTCCTGCCAAGAAAGATCCCAGACAGACCTGGGGTCTTGCTTGTGGTGAGCTTGGAGGGGGCTGTCAAGCCAACAAAGTTGTCTTAGGATGGTGGGAGCATCACTGGGACACTGGGAACCCGAGTGGGGAAAGCCCTTGGGCAGGGACCCGCGGGGCTGGTCGGGTACCCACACTCCTGATGTAAACATGCTGGCAGTGCCTTGGCTGGGTTTTCTGTGGAAAGTGGGTCACTGGGAATAAGTGGTTTAGCTTTGTGTCGTTTGAGGAGAGGCAGGACAGCGTGCAGCAGCGGAACACGCCAGGCCTGACGTCAGAGCCGCAGCGCGTGATCCGGGACTGCCGCGCGGCGCCGGGGATGCTCTGGGAACACGTGATGGAGCGAGGGCATCCTGGCCAGGGGGGACAGGCAGCTGAATTCAGGACACTTCTCCTGCATTATCTGCAGGGTCCTCACCCAGAGGGCCAGGAGAAGCTGTGTGGTGGGAATTACAAGTCTGAACTGCAGGAGAGGGAATCGGTCCTGTTCTGTCTCGCCTCCTTCACGTGGAATAAAACCGTGAGGAGAGTTTGGAGCTCAGACCTTGCTGGGAAACTGGAGGGGATGTTCAAGTGAGAGGCTTTGGGTGCCTTTGTTCTGTGCTTTGTACCCTGAATGTGGACATAGGAAAACCATGGAGTGAGCACCAAAAGATGAGGATTAGGTCTGTTCCATTGGAGCCTGAGGCACAGATAGGTGAGGCTTGGGAGAAATCCTTTCCATGCATCCCATTTTTTGACACTCTTCCATGTGTGTCAGCTCAGCTGATGGAGTGACAGGCTCCTGGATGGTGTGTTTGCCTTCATCATCATGCCCATGCTCCTCTGAAATCCTCTGGGGAGGTGTGAAAACCTAATTCCCACCCGCTGCAGGGTGGTTGTTGTGGTCTGTGGACATCCATGGCAGGTGTGGGGTGAAATGCTGGATCCCACCCATCCTGTTTGCAGAGAAGGTGCAGGAGGTTTGCTGCTAGCAGCTCTCTGATCTCCACTAACAAGAGCCGTGCTTTGCCCTTTTCTAGGAATAAAGGTTATATTTGGTGTCAGGATTTTGGGGCTGAGCAGTGTAAATAGTGCTGGGGGATGTGTTGAGTCATTGTTTGAACTGCCTCGGCCGGGGGGAGCCGTTGTTTTCATCTGTTCCCTGTGTGCTTCTTTGCAGCTTTTCCGACGTGTGGCAGCTGCCTTGCCTGGGATGGAAAGCACACAAGACAAAAGTAGAGAAGACAGTATCCTTTCTGTGCCTGTGCCAGGCATTACCCTGCACCAGGAAAATCCTCTGCAGCCCTCGCTCAGCTCCTGGACATCCCAAAGAGAGGGGGAATAGGGGCAAGTAACCTTCGAGCTGAGGAAGGAGGGTTGGTGGGTTGGAAGGCTGGGAGCAGGGGTGCTGAGGGTGGAGGCAGCAGGGGAAGGAGTGGTGGTCCAAAAGGATTCTTTGCTTGGTGTTTGAATGTGTGGAAGGTGAGAGAAAAGAGCTGCAAAGAGATCTGAACAAAAACCCCTGTGGTTCTTGCAGACCTGACTGACAGAATCCAAAACTTTNATGTGTGGAAGGTGAGAGAAAAGAGCTGCAAAGAGATCTGAACAAAAACCCCTGTGGTTCTTGCAGACCTGACTGACAGAATCCAAAACCAAACTGTCCTGCAAGGCCCCTTCTCTGACCCTCCTGCTCAAAGCAAGGCTGACTCCCAAACTGAGCCAGTTTCTCCAGGTCCCAGTCAGGGAAACTTAGGAAATCTCCAAGAAGGGAGATCCCATAACCTCCCAGGGCAACCTGGGACCCCAGGCAGGATCTCTGTGGTGGGAGGGAGAAGACTCAACTGATGGGATCAATGTCAGCCAAGGGAAAGCAGGTGGCATGAGGGGTGGAAAAGGCTTGAAAAGCAGTATGGCTACACTGGAATCACTGACCTGGCCAGGTGGGTGTGCTTGGAATGGCAGCTTTTCCAGGCTTGTTGGTTTTATTTGCAGCAGGGATCATGGAGCTGGTAAATAGAGGAGAAATTGTGCCTTGGAGGAAGGAGGTGCCATGAACTGTGGGAGAGGGACAAGCCTGGCACTGAAATTCCATCAGAGCAAATGATGCATGGGGAAAAGAAGGGTTTGGGAAGCTGGGGATTGCAGCTGCTGAGGCACAGGCTTTGTGTGGTGGGGACTTGAGTGATCAGAAATATTTCGTTATGCAGGTCCCCAAAAGGTTAATGAGCAAGAATCTTTATTAATGAGTGGGGGTGGAGTGCACAGGCAGGGGCTGTGGCAGGGAGTTTGATCAGCAGTCTCTAAATCTAAATGATCAGCACTCTAAAGGGAGTGCATTTAGGGAATTGGGAATTGGGCTTCCTGCAGCCTGCAGATAGCAGGGATGGATGGGATCCTCTCTCCCAGGCAGCTACAAAAGGATTAACGGGGACACTTCTGCAAAACATGGAGGGTTCAAGGATCTTGACCCGTTCATGCTCTGAGATGAGGCTGGCAAGGCTCATGTCAAGCATCTCCATCTTAAACACACTTTAAGCTTTAAATCAGCCAAGTGGACCAAACATTGGAGATGAATTGGCTGTCTTTTGTTTCCATTTCCATGTTTATTTTCTCCAAACCTCTTTAAAAAGCAGCTTCAACCCCCTAAAGAAATAAGTTGGAAGTACCAGCTGTGTGATCTCTTTGCCTCTGTGTTGTGTGATAAGGGGAACGCTGGAGACTTGTGGTGAACAGCTCTGAGCTGGGGATTAGCATTCAAAGCTCCTCCTGGGAAAGGCTGGCGAGGCTGTAGCTGGAGGGCATCCGCTGGGAATTCGAGCGCTGCAGAGGGAGTCGCTTATCACAGGCAGGTTGTGAGCAGCCAGCTCTGCAGTGACCTTGTGAGACATCAGCTGTCACTGGAAGGGGGAATTCAGGCTGGTGGCAGGGCTTTGCTGGCTGCTGGGGGGAGCAGAGAGCTTTAACTGAGCAAGGATTGCTGAGGAGGCCGGAGCTCTGGGGTGGGCAGTGTGCATTGGTGGAGCCCCCATTCCCAGAGGGATTTAAAGCCATGTGGATGTGGCACTTGTGGGAGACATGGGTCAGTCGTTCCTTGGCAGTGCTGGGGGAGCAGGTGGACTTGGAGATCTCAGTGAGCTCTTCCAACCTGAGTGATTCTGTGGTTCTGCAGAGGCAGTGATTGGACCCTTTGGTGTATCCATGCATCTTGAATTCCCACAGCAAGAGGTCAGTGGCATTGCTGGGAAGAGCAGACTGGTTAGAGACAAACATTGGGGTCTGACATCATTTGTGCTGCAAGTTTCATGTGCCAGTGCCAGGGCAGGAGGGGCAGGTGAGAAACCTTTGGTTTGGAGCTGGTCTTTCCCAGTATTTCAGCTGGAAGCACTGAAAATACCATTCAAAATCCCGCTCCTGGTAGGGAAACAGAGTTGGAGATCTGTTTGCCTTAACTTCCTCCTTCCAGTGATTGACATAAAACTGGAAAAGCCTCAAGAGCAGCCTGTCAGTGAAGGAGGCTGTTCCTGCTAATACCATGTGGCTTCCACCTTTCTCCAGAACATCACTGCTTTCCCTCCCTGTCCTCTTCATTGACTGCAGTGTGAATATTGGCTTGAACCTTCCCCTTTCCGTAATAACGTATCGCAGTTCATCATCGCTGGCTGTCTCGTGGAGATGATCTTTAGCTTCACAAGCACACCCCACACACACACACACACACCAACAAAATGTCAGTGTCTTCATTATTTATAA
>VZRH01002301.1:141552-157016 GCA_013397555.1 Urocynchramus pylzowi | reverse complement strand
AAAAGCCAAAAATTCCACCGTATTCTAGGTATAACTTTAAAAAAAAAAAAAAACTGAAAGCAAAAAAACAAAAAAAGGAAAATCCAAACAAAAAAATAGGTACAATTTCTTAAATATTTGTTCCTTTTTTAATATGTTATGATATTGCACTTTGAAATGATGGCAACTGAGTAAGTTTGGAATTGGACCTAGACGAGATGTATGTGCAGAAGAAGGCTTGCAAATCTGACCCATTGGAATTTCTCTCAGAAACTGGGAATGCGTAGACAGCAGGCGGAATCGCGGGGGGAGGCGGCGGATGCCGAGGGTTGAAGGCTTATCCTTGATAATGAAACACAAATTAACCCCAAGCTCTTAATTGCGAGTCTGCCTGGTGTCCAGACCCAGCCTGGCCTTAGCAGGGGTTGGACACCACTGGCTGCTGGAGCTGGGAATTCTCGCCGAGGCAGCAGGGACACGTTTCCAAGGAAGCATTACTGGGAAATACGGACGGGCTCTTTGGGATGAGTGGCTTCTGGAGGATTTGGGGGGGAAGGAAAGGGTGGGTGTGCATTAGCAAAACCCTTGCAGGAAACAGGGAAATAATGTTTCGAGTGCAAAATGAGTTTTCAAAGCTTTTTTTTTTTTTTTTTTTTCCTTTTTAAGTAGAACACCAATGAAGTGAATTATTGCTGCCCAAGAGATGGGAACGTAACAGTTCAGCTGTTCAGATGTTCAGAAGAGAAAGCATTTTGCTTCTTTGTTTTTTTAGGGGAAATATTGAAATCAGGACTGGCACTAAAACCTGCCAAAGCCGATTGAAACCTTGGAAACTGGGGAGAAAGAGGGAAGAGCAGCTGGCTGCCCCAGCAGAGGGGGAATGGCACCCGCTTTTCCAGAGCGTGGGCGTAGGTCGGTGGGGAAGGGGTGTTTACTTTGATCCTACAGAATCCTAGTTGAGACATCTTAGATGGAAAAGGAGGGGCTTGAGTAGGATGGAAACCAACTTCTGATTATGCAGATTTATGCCTTTATTTTTTAGCTCTTTTTTTTTTTTTTTTTTAATTTTTATGTTCAGTCTTCCAAGTTGGTTTAGTTTGGTTCTCTAGAGCTGTATAGTTTGGTTAAATAATTAGTAATTTAGTTTTCTATGGAATTAGGCTCACAATTAACCCTTTTTTTTCCTTTGATATTTATTTCTCAGCTTTAATTTTTTTTTTACTCTTTTCAGTGTTGATTTTGTTGTTTTCCTTTGGCTGAGGAATCTGTGTAGAGCTTTGCTGATGTTGCGAGATGTAGCTACCCGAGAAACACGGAATGAAACACACTAGAAGTGCACCCTTTTAATCTTTACTAGTCATTGTGAAGTTGCTGTGTAAGTTAATAAACACAATTGTAAATACATTGTTTGCTGGGCGACTCTGGCCGAGTTACAGTGCAGGAAGGAATTCTCGAGTCTGTGTTGCGATTGCGAATTAAATGGACAATTGCAAGGGAATTTTCAGGCTCCTCCTTGGTTCTCTTCTGCCCCTCTCTCTACCATCTAAAATAACCACCTGGGGGAGAGGAAGGGAATCGTCCTCACCACCACTTTCCCCAGGAAGCGGGCATAAAAGAGTTGGAATTCTTCATTCCCGAGGTGAATGCCAGGCTCGTGCCCTGCCCTGGGTTTCTAGCAACTCTGCACAACAATAACTTAAAGGCAGAACGAGATGTAAAAGTGCTTTTCTAATGCAATATTAAAGGCGAATTTTTTTGACGTGGCATGTCTTGAAATAAACATCAATGATATGTGACAAAGGATCATTCTTTATTTAAAAGAAACTCTCTGGGGGAAGGAAACCTGGCTGCTTTTCCTTTGTTGTACTGTTCTTAACCGTGCTGAAATGCTTCATCCTGCTGCTTCTTCCTTTGCTTTTTTTTGCTTTTTTCTCCTTTGGTTCTCCGTGCAGCTTCTGTTGGTCCTCATTTGGCTGTTCCCCACGAGCACATCCTTTTTTTGCCTTGCTTCTGATAGAACCAGCCCCCTCTGCTTCCCACAAGCTTTAAGCACTGGATTTGAGGAGCTGGCTTAGCCCGTACGGGCTGTGATGGACCAGCAGCAGCCTGGATGCTTTTCCTGGAAGACCTGAGAGCAGGTTTGTCCAGAACTCGCTGGAAACAAAGGTCTGGAGAGCAGCATTCCCACAGCTCCGTGTTCAGCACGGCCAGGGGGCTGCTCAGCACAGCCAGGTACGTTCAGTGCATGTCCTTACTGGTAGCCCCTGCTTAGCAGGGCTCAGTCCTGTCTTTGCCCCAGCTCTCCAGGGAAAGCACACTTCCAAGGTGAGCACAGGAGCAACGTGGTCTTTATATTAATTTTTTTTGTTGTTTATTTTTTTTTTTCGTTTGCACCATCCGTCTGTCAGGTTTTAGATTTTAATTTTCTTTTACTCTGTGGGCGTGGCCAGTGGGACCATGGGAACAGATGTTCTTAATGCTGGTTTTTGTGCAATTCTTTTGAGTGAAGGTCTCGGCTCTGTTTCTTTTCTCCTCCCTGCTCTGGCTTGCTCGTTGTACAGTCCATCATGCCGCTGTTCCATGCCTCACGTTTTGTCTTGATAAAAGTAGTTGAAGAAATTGTGTAAGGGGAAAAAAAAGGTTCCTTTTCTTCATGTTGGAATGTCACTGGTACCTCAGCTCTGTTTGATAATATGAACCAACAACAACAAGAGAACAAATCCTTAGTGCTTGAACTAAATAAATACCTGTCTCATTGGAAAGCTCTGGGTCTCTTCTCTCAGCACGTGCAGCGCAGCGCGGGCGGGAGGAGCGGCTCCTCGGGGGGGCTGAGGTGCTGCAGGAGGCTTTTGTGCGGGCAGGGGCAGTTTTGGGGGGCTCTGAGGCGCAGGGAAGGTGCTGCAGGGCTGTGTTACTGTTGCTGCGCTGTCTCTGCCGTTGTTTCCAGCGCCCCAGGAGCCATGCCGGGGACGGAGCCCGGCCTCTGCCGGCTGAGCTGTGCCTTTCTGCTCCCTTCCCGCTCCTTGCATCCAGCTGCTGCCTCTGCTCCCTTCCCTAAGGCACCTTGTGCGGCCTCACCACTGCCTCAGCTCCCTGGGACACGGGTGCACCGAGCCCAGCTTCCCTGAGGAGGATCCTCCTCGAGCCTCCTTCTTGCTGGAGATGGCAGCCGGGTCTGCGGGGCCGGGGAGGTGAGTAACAGATGCTCTTTGGTGAGTTACCCTTTGCTTTCCTGAAGGAGAGGATCCTGGAATCACAGCGTGGTTGGGTTGGAAGGGACCTTAATGCCCATCCAGTGCCACCCCCTGCCAAGGGCAGGGACACCTTCCCCTAGCCCAGGTTGCTCCAAGCCCCATCCAACCTGGCCAGTAGAGAAGGGGGATTACCTGGATTTGCTCTGTGCCCAAGCCTCGGTCTCTTGGTCATGCTCTTCACTGTTAAAAGGACCATGAATAAATGGGTCGTGAAACTGGAATGTAGTGCTGGAATTAGGGATATGGGAACAGTCGTGGGGGGGGGGGACGAGTTCCTGGAGAAGGTTTTTGTCACCGGGGGGAGCTTCCCTTCCTTGTAGCCAGCACCTCCAGGTGCTGCCCTGGGTGGGAGCCTCTGCAAACACCACCTTCACCTCCTCCATTCCTCCTGGCTGCTGCCGTGGGTAGCCTTGGGACTCCCAGCCCCCACTGGTATCCCAGTTCCCAGCTTCCCTCTGGTGAAGGGGGTCTGGATTAAGCTGCAGGGATGGGGCTGCCATGGAGCAGGGAATGGGTGGGGAGCACCCACCAGCTCCAGAGGGTGCTCCTGGCCACTCACTCGTGCCTGCTCCCCCTCCCAGCCCGGCTCCAAAATCCAAGAGGGAGTGTCTGGCTCGGGTTGGAGGGTGCTGATGGTTTCTTTGCTCGCTGGTGGGATCAGCCCCGGTTTTTCCAGGCTGGAGGAGCCACAGCATCCACCTGGCAGCATCTGCAGAGCTGCTGCAGCAGCCGAGCCGTCTCTCGCTGCAGTTCTGCTTCCAGCAACCAGATCCTCGGCAAACCGAAGTGCAAGGGCTCTCCCTACCTGCTGCAGCAGCACCTTTTTCCATGCTGGGCATGTCCCAGCTCCCAGGGAAGATAGATGGGGTGGGCAGGCTGCGGCGCGGGCTGCCGGCACTCCCGCAGTCAGGGAGGCAGCTGCAAACACCCGGACCTCGGAGCAGCCTCTCCCTCCCATCTGCGCTGCCTCCTCCTCTGCTGCTCTCCCTCTGCCTTTCCAGGCTTGCTGGGCTTGGGGTTTCACCAGTGGAATTGTTTTTTCATCAGTTTAAGGGATTTCTCATCAAATGGCAACACCACCGATTTTATTTTCCTCCCCTCTTTAACCGTTTCCCCCTTCCCCACCCTGGTTTGAGCGTGTGGTGAAGTCAAACGTGGCTTTTTATAAAATATTTAGGATCCTCTTGTAGGAGCAGAGCAGAGCTGACTGCCCACATGGATGCTGGAAAGGCCGGGCTCGGGCGTGGTGGGAATTAAACTCCTGTGGAATCGCAGCTCTGCCCTTCCCGGGAGGATGAGGGGTAGGGGAGGGCTGGAGGCAGCTGGGTGATGGTGCTCCTGCTGCCCCACAGCTCTGCCCTGCTGGTGCTGTTTCCAAATGGAATTTTCCAGGCTTGCCACCTGTTTCCGAGGGTTTGGATATAAATCAGAGCCATTTTGAGCGCTCGCTGTCGGCCACCCGGAGAGCACGTCTGGAGCGAGGATGTTATCAAAGGCTTGATTAAAGTTATTGCTAATTAAAGCCCTGAAGTGTCTCTCCCACAGCCAGTGGATCCTCGGGTACAGGGCAGGGAAGGGAGAAAATGGGATTTATCCATGCTCCCAGCACTGGTGGTTTGGCACTGACCTTTCCTGCATTTATCCCAGCTTGGGAAGGGGGGCTGTATGGAAACTGGAGGTTTGATCCTGACATTTCCTGAGCTGCTTGATTTTCAGAGCAGTGGGTTTGGATCCCAGCGAGGGTCACGTGGCCCCCAGCTGACTCCTGTGCCACGGGATATTGTGGGATTCATTTTCCAGGCTGTTTGTGGGCATGATGGGCTCTAATGGCTCCTTACTGCGGCTCCCGTTTTTCCGAGAGGTTTTGGAATTGTTCTGAGCTTTGCTCCGTGTTTGGAGCTTCAGCAGCTCTCCCTGCTGGGAGAGAGGAGTGCTGCGAGTCTGGGTTGGAGCTGGGAATGCTGCAGGTCAGCCCTGATCCCTGGCCCTCAGCACTCCTCGTCCCTCTGCTCCTACCCAGCGCCACTCTCTGTCCCCACAAGCTCCTGGGAAGCCCCTCCTGAGTGGAGCAGAGCAAGCCAGGTACTTTTGTGGGCTCTGGATCTGTTGTTTGTGCTTCCAGATTTATTTATGTCATATTTAATTGCTCCTTCATTTAGCTCCCTAGTGCAGGGCCTGCCTGCCACACCAGCAGCATGAAGACCCCAGGAATTGCTGCTGGAGGCACGTGCTGCTCCAGCACTGTCCTTGCCTGGATTGCTCCGTGTCCCTGGATCTCTGGGAGAGCAGCACAGCAGGAGAGAAGCAGGAACAGTTCCAGGATGTTCAGGTACTGCAGGGATGAGGAGCATGGGTGTGTCTGAGCTCGGGAAAAGGAGCTTTTGCAGGTCAGCAGCTGGACATGGCATGGGAAGGATGGACAGTTTCTAGGTCATGTTGCTATTGGTAACGAGTTTCCAGATCTTTCCATCTCTCAGTGTGTCTCACCTGGGATTATGCACCTTGGCTGGTGAACCATAAAGATATTGGATTGGTAAATTAGATATTAGAGTAAAATTCTTCCTGTGAGGGTGGTGAGGCCCTGGCACGGGTTGCCCAGACAAGCTTCCCAATCTCCCATCCATCCCTGCCCTCTGGCAGTGGGAGCCATTCCCTGTGTCCTGTCCCTCCATGCCCTGTCCCCAGTCCCTCTCCAGCTCTCCTGGAGCCCCTTCAGGCCCTGCAAGGGCTCTGAGCTCTCCCTGGAGCCTTCTCCTCCCCAGGTGAGCACCCCCAGCTCTCCCAGCCTGGCTCCAGCCCTGGAGCAGCTCCGGGGCCTCCTCTGGGCTCTCTCCAGCAGCTCCAGCTCCTGCTGCTGTGTCCCCAGGGCTGGGGCAGCTCTGCAGGTGGGCTCTCACCTGGGCACAGGGACAGAATCCCCTTCCTGCTGCCCACGCTGAGGGATCAGCCCGGCACATGGGGATTTTGGGATGCCAGCAAAGGCAGCTGGGACAGGTTGGAAATGGGGACAGTGTCCCCGTGTCACAGGAGCTGTTTCATTCCCCTGGCCACCCCTGCAGCAGGAGTAGCCGTGGGGGCTGGATCAGCAGCCCAGGAGGCGGTGCCACGGGGAGGTGCCGCTGGGTGAGCGCTGCGGGGCCACAGGCACAGGGATCAGGATGCAGTGGGGTGGGTGGGGCTGGATCCTCCTCTTCTCCAGCCCTTGGGAGCTGGGCTTTGTGCTGGAATTAACAGAGGCATGGAGGGGCTGCATCCCTGCCTTGGGAGCCAGGCGTGGCTCCTGCCTTGCACATCAAACAGAAGCAGGGATTGTGTTCAGCCTCCTCCAGGCCCAGAGCGGGCTGGCAGTGCCTGACCCTGCCGGGCCCTTCCCAAGTGGCCATGCCTCATCCATGAATCCGTGATGCAGAGGAAGGAGCTGCTCTGCCAGCACACCACGGTGCTTCTCTTGCACGGGAGCAGGAGTTTTGGGGCAGCTTTGTCCCTTCTGTGTCTCTTTGTCCCACTGTGCCACACCCAGAGGCCGGAGGTGCGACAACCCCAGAGCTCCCGGCTGGAAAGGCAGGGAGGCCAAGGGGAGCTGGTGACACCCCTGGGCAGCTCTCCAGGGGGACACAAGCCTCCCCACCCACTGAGACTGAGTGTTCCCTCCTCATCCTCACTCACCCTCAGGCCAGGGCTGGTTTTTCACTGCCTTTATTAGACTTCAAAGAGGTTTTTTTGTATTTTTTTTTCCCCTTTCCGGGAGCGGGTGTGCAGCAGAAGGGAGGCAGGGAATGCAGGAGAGGATGAGGATGGTGTGTTGGGATATCCCAATCCCCTGATGGGCACAGGGATGAACTGACCCAGGGCTCTAAAGGCAGGAGCAGGCTGGGGTGCTGGTGTCACTGGTGGTTTTCTATCCAGCTGTGGGATTGTAATTCCTAAATTCAATGTCTGTCGTGGTTCCAGGATACCATCCTGGCTCTAGGGGTGACACTGGGCAGCTGTTCCTCACCTCTTCCATCGCCCAACCAAAACCCTGAGCTGCTGCTTGTCCCCTGGCCTGACTGCATGTCCCCCCTCAATCCCAAATCCCCTCTGTGAAGATCCCAGCTTGGCTGCCAGAAAGGCTCCCTGGTCCCCCTGGAGAGCTGCCCTTCTCCCCCTCCCAAGAATCAGGGTGAAACTGAGGATGCTGGGTGTCCCTCCCACTCGGCTGGAGAGGTTGGGATATTCCCTGGGCTCTTCTCAGCCTCCTTCCCAAGGGTTTAACTCCAATTCCTGAGGGTTTTGCACCATTTCTCCAACTTGGCCAGGCCCAGGGGACCGGTGCATGTTGGAAAGGGGTGGAAATCCTGCGAAGGTTTTCATCCTCCTTAATCTTTTACCCACCTCTTGAGCATCCCCGTGGTGCCCTCTGGTGCTGGAGCCTGTCCCAAAAAAACCCCTTACAAATCCTCTGCATTGTGGGGTTCACCCAGCCAAATAACATCCAGCCACTTCCCCCCAAATTAAACAAGTCCCCCTTCTCCCAAACTCGGAATTTCCGCAGCCAGCTCCCTGTGGAGATTTGGGATGGGGAAGCTCTGCCAACAGCCCCGGCAGCTGCCCGGGCCCTCTGCCGATGGGAATGGGGTGCTGTGGGGTTCTGGAGTGGGGCTGGGGGGCTCTGAAGCACGTGGGGGTTACTGAGCGCAGAAGCTGGGGCTGGGAGCAGGGCGTGCGTGGGGCTGTTCCGGGGAGGCTGCGGGGGGCTCAGGGCGGGTTCCAAGGCGGGGCTGGGGAGCCAAGGGGGGCCGTGGCCCAGCCTGCTGGCCACTAAAACCAGCAGGGCATCCACATGAAGGAGCCCAGGGCGGCGCCGGTGGCGGCCCCGGCCAGCAGCCCCAGGGCCATCTGGTCCCCGGAGACGCGGTAGGGATCCTCGCGCACGATGACGTGGGTCACCCCGGGAGCTGCCGGGGAAAACGGGCCGTGAGGGGGGGGGGATGGCCTGGCCACCCCCCCCCGGGGCCAGCGGGCCACCCACCTCCGTACTGGTGGCCGTAGTGGCCGGAGCTGATGTAGGCGGCCTGGTGGGAGTCCAGGGGCACCGTCTGGTAGTAGTCGTCGTCGTAGGGGTCGTACACGTGCACCTGCAGCAGCGGGCGTGGGGCACAGCGGGCTCAGGCTCACCCCGGGGGGACGGGGCCCTTGGGTGGGGAATCCCTGCGGCCCCAAGGGCTGGGGACAGCCTGTGCTCAGGCCATCCTGACTCTGCCCCTTCCTTGTCACTGGTGTCCCTGGATCTCTGCCTTAACAGTGTCCCCGACACCTTAACTCTGCTCCCATTCCCTTCACCTGTTCCTGCCACCTTAACAGTGTCCCTGTGACCTTAACNACCCACCTCCGTACTGGTGGCCGTAGTGGCCGGAGCTGATGTAGGCGGCCTGGTGGGAGTCCAGGGGCACCGTCTGGTAGTAGTCGTCGTCGTAGGGGTCGTACACGTGCACCTGCAGCAGCGGGCGTGGGGCACAGCGGGCTCAGGCTCACCCCGGGGGGACGGGGCCCTTGGGTGGGGAATCCCTGCGGCCCCAAGGGCTGGGGACAGCCTGTGCTCAGGCCATCCTGACTCTGCCCCTTCCTTGTCACTGTAACAGTGTCCCTGTCACCTTAACAGTGTCCCCGACACCTTAACTCTGCTCCCATTCCCTTCACCTGTTCCTGCCACCTTAACAGTGTCCCTGTGACCTTAACAGTGTCCCTGTTACCTTAACAGTGTCCCTGTCACCTTAACTCTGCTCCCATTCCCTTCACCTGTCCCTGTGACCTTAACAGTGTCCCTGTTACCTTAACAGTGTCCCTGTCACCTTAACAGTGTCCCCAACACCTTAACTCTGCTCCCGTTCCCTTCACCTGTCCCTGTCCCCTTAACTGTGCCCCTGTCACCTTAACTGTGTCCCCATTCCCCTTAACTGTCTCACTATAACCTTAACATTGTCCCTGTCACCTTATCCATGTCCCTGTCGTCTTAACAGTGTCTCTGTCACCTCAACTCTGCCCCCATCCCCCTTAACAGTGTCCCTGTCACCTCAACTCTGTTCCTATTGCCTCCAACTGTCCCTGTCACCTCAACTCTGTTCCTATTGCCTCCAACTGTCCCTGTCCCTTTAACTATGTGTCCTTGTCACCTTAACCACGTCCCACCACATCAACCCTGCCCCCTTAATGGTGTCCCTGTCGCCTTAACAGTGTCCTTACCTGTGTCCCCATAACCCTGTGTCCCTGTCACCTTAACTCTCCTCCCGTCACCCTCCACCAGTGCACAGGGTCCCCGTGGCTCTGTCACCTGCCATCAGTGGTGGCATCCAACCCCTCCTCACCTTCTCCCCCATGGCTCCAGGCACTTTACTCCCTGTGCCCTGAGGCTGCACTGGGGGTGTTGGGGAGCCCCCCATAAGCTCAGGATTGGGGTAAGCTCTCCCTGCCCAAATCCTGAATCCCAAATCCCATGGCAGGACGGTGTCCCTGCTCAGTGGGACAAAGTCTCACCGGGGTGGATTTAGCCTCCAGCACGGCCATCTTCCAAGCACTGCAAACAAAACAGAGGCACTCGTTTTTGGGGGGTGCTGGAGGGGTGGGAACTGTCCCCTTCCTCCCCACAGGGACCTGGATGTGGCACTATTCTTTAATTCCCTGTTAAATGAGTGCTGGGCTAACAGCTGGGATTAGGAATGTGCTGGGAGGTACCTGACACCCCAGGGATGGGCACAGGGCAGTCCCTGGGAATGGCCCTGGCTAAAACAAGGGCAGGCAGGAAAATGACACCTAAATTTGGGGGGAAGAGCTTGTAATGGATGATTTTCCATTCCAGTTTCAGCTGAGGTCTAGCTCATTTGACGAAGTTCTGCTTGGCTACAGGTGAACATTTCCCTCCAACCAAGTTCAGCTGAATGTTTGCCACTTCTAATTTTTTAAATTTTTATTTAAAAAATCAATTTATATAAAAATAAAATCATTTTTTAAATTTAATTTCTAATTTCTTTTAGAAATAAATAGCAGCGGAACAGCGCTAAAAAGGGCAGTTTGCCTCAAGACAGTGAGGGCTTCACATTCAGATTTTTTGTTTCCAAATAATGATGAAAACCCTTCTCCTCAGCCAGGACAAGAGGGGATTTCTTATCCATGAGGAAACTCCCCTGTCAGGAGATGGACTGCTTAAAACCAGCTGCTTTTGGCTCTGGATTATTTAGTGAGAACCCCAAATCTCCTCCTGCACCTTTGGCATTGCAAATGTGTTAAAGAGCAAGGGCTGGGGGCAGCTTTAGCCGAGGGTGGAATGGGGTGGCAGCAGGACAGGGCTCTCCTGCAGCCCAGGCCCTTTCCAGGCGGGGATAATTGGGATGGAAAAGTCGCTTACACGGCGTCGTCCTCGCTCTCGGCACACAGCGTGGTCTTGGAGCCGTCCCGCAGCACCACGGTCAGCAGGCAGTCCCGGCTCCTCCCCTCGGGAGGCTGCACGTCTGGGAAGGGAGGGGATGGGCTGGGATCCAGCCTCAGCCAAGGAGATGTCCCACACACCCTCCCCGGGCTCCAAATTCCTCCTGGCACAAGAGCTGGTGGGTTCAGCTTTGGCTCTGTCTCCACGTGGAGGATGCAGTCAGGCTCTCGCAGGTTAAAAGCCAGCACAAGGAATGAGCTGGTGGGCAGAAACCTCCGCCCCCACGGCAAAGGAAGAACATGGAAGGGCAGCAAACTGCCAAAAATCTGCCGGAGGCCACGAGGCCAAGCTGGCTGTGCTTTGAACCCGCCAGAGCGCACCCAGATTTTGTAGGAACGGGAGATGCTCATTGCTGGAGCGGGATCGTGAGCTCAAGCAAGGCAAAATCTTAAATCCCCGAGGCTCGTGTGTCTTCCCCCGTTCTGGAGCTTGGCAGGACCCAGTGGTGAGCACAAAGCTGTGGGATTGTGCTCCCACGGCCGCTCCCAGCCCGAGAAAGGCGCTTTGTGCGGCGGCGTGGGCCGCGGGGCCCCGCCAAGCTGCTGCTTTGTTCCCCTTGTTTGTGCGAGACGTGAGCGATGAGTCAGGGCCGTGGGATCCTGTTTGTTACAAGCACAAACCAGGAGGAGAGTTCCTCCTTCCTTCCTTCCTTCCTCCTTCCTTCCCTCCTTCCCCCAGGAAAAGCAACGGCAGAGACCATCCAGCATCTCCTGGCTGGAGACGAGGAGGGGTGAACGGGGCAGCCTGGGGGTTATTAATGGGTTCTTTTGGGGGTCTGCAGGATGTGCACAGGTGGAGCCTCGTTTAAGAGGGGTGCAGCCACACGTGGGACGGGGTTGGGAATGCAGGGCTCGGGAGCAGGGGCTCGGCTCACCTTTGCACTCGCGGCCGATCCGCACGTCCCGGCAGCTGTACTTGATGTGGATCCGGCCGTCCATGTCCCGCTGCGTCTCGTCGTGGTAGTAAACCAGGCTGCCATCCAGGTAGAGGACGAACCAGTTCCTCTTCCAGCGGCGCAGGATGGAGCCTGGCGGGACAGGGAGCAGGTGCAGGAGCCCGGTGGGACGCGGCCAGCGCGCTCACAACCGCATCCCCCAAACTCGGATCCCTCCTGTGACTGCTCCATCCCACAGGACACCTGCGCCTGGCACCAGCGTCCGGGGCAGCGTGAGCAGGTGGCTGTGAGTGGGCAAAGGCTGCCAAAAAAGCCATCAGGCCGTTGGGTGCTGCCCTGCCGAGGCGCGGGAGCGGATCCAGCCCCGGACACGGAGCCGTGTGTGCTTTCATGGCAGGCAGCCCCTCTCTCTGCGCTGACGCAAATCCGCCAGCGGCCGAGCCTCAATCTCCCTGCTGCCGTGGATCACCCGCCCAGGCCGGGGCTCCTTGTGTCCCCCACACCCCAGCCCTTCCCAGCAAACCTCTCCAGGTGTTTTCTGGGGGGCTCCCAACCCGGAAAGCCCAAGGGTGGCACTTACTCTGCCGCCAAAGCCAACCGCTCTTCACCAGCGCCATGGCTGCCGCAGGCTTCGCCGGATCTGCCGGGATGGGAACAATAACGGGGTTAAAACAGCAGCTCCTGCCTCGCCCCCGGCTCTGCCCATGGCTCCCACCTCCCCACAGCCTCCGGGGACGGGGATTCACCCTTGCTGCTCCTGGTATTTCTGGGGGATGAGCTCAGCGCCCGGGTTAATCGGGGTTAGGCAGACGCGGGGTTTCGTCATCGGGGAAACGTCGCGAAGGAGGCACCCCGGCCACCTTTCCTCCTGCCTTTAATCTCTTTGGGATTTAGGGATTATCGGCCCGTGGAGGTAAGGGGAGAAATCCGGGCCGCGTATGGAAACAGCAGTGCCTCCCCACGGCCCCAGTAACTTTCCACGCTAAACGACACCTACACTTGTTTATTTTCCCTGCCTGGATGGAAATTAGTCCTTAATAAAGGCCATGAAGTCATCGCTCCCCAGGTCCCCGAGCAGAGCCAACACCCCGGGGACAGGCAGGAACCTGGCCATGGCCCCCGTATCCACCGGGAATCCCAGCTCCCATTGGTGGGAACCTGGCACCCTGGGATGGCCTCCAGGATCTCCCCCCAGCTCTGGGAGCACGGCAAGGCACAAACACCCCCCCAGCACCTCTGTGCCTGCGTTACCGAGTGCCTGAATCCCTGAGTATCCAGGTCCCCGTGGAGTTTGCAGCCCTGGTACCATCACCCGTACTGCCACATCCCCGGGAAATCCCAGCCCGTGGATACCCGCAGGTACCCCCATCCCTCTGCACTCACACCCCGCTGCCACCCGCGTCCCACTCTGCTCACAACCCTCGCTACCCACATCTGCTGCCCTCATCCCACATCCCTGACATCTTCCCCCCTCCGGACCCACATTCTGTGGCACCGTTTCTCCCCGCTCAGCAGCCCGTCCCTCTGAGTACGGGTCCCCCGGGCGCTGTCCCGGCCCCGTCCCCCACGCCCGGTCCCCCCGGTCCCCCCGCGCATCCCTCACCGGGCGGAGGCGGCGGTGCCCGCTGCGGGATGCGCTGCGCTCCGCTCCCGCCGCCCGGCTCTGCCCGCCCGCGCGGCTCGCCGGGAGCTGTAGTCCGGCACCAGCATCCCCGAGAGCTGCCCGCCGGGAAAACCCCGCTTTCCACAGGTTTAGCCCCAAAAAGCCGCTGCCCGGCGCCTGCGCGGCGGGGATGTACAGGGTTCATCCCATCCTCGCCGTCCCTCAAATCCCTCCTTCCCTCCGCATGCGGAGCGCATCCAGCAGTGCGGCTGTCCCTGGGAGGGGGCTCAGCCCCAGTTTGGGGGTCTGGGGGGAGCTGCTGGCCCGCACCGAGCTGGGCACGGGGAGCGATGCCTGGGGGATGGATGCAGGGTTTGGCTGAGAATGGCTGTGTTTCGTGCCAAAAAAAGCATAAACCAGCAACAGCTGGAGTTTGAAATAAAGTGCTCGTCTGAAATAAATTTCCAAGCGGAGTGAGCGATCCTCTGGGTCAAAATCAAGGCTTGTCCTGGCTTCTGCTGGAATTAGAACCGTCCCAGGCTCTGGGACACGAGGTTGGATTATTTGGGGAAAGGCAAGACACAAGTCGGGTGACAGCTGAGGCTGGGCTGTTAATAAAAGACGTTTATTGAGCACATGGCAGCGTTTAATATATATGAAAAAATTCTATTCCAGCACATTTTTCAATGTGAAGCCCTTTCCCCTCCTCTCCCTCCCTCCAGTGCTGGCTTTAATTCCTTTTTTAGAAGGAATTAAATTAATCCAGCGGCCTGCTGGATGATCCCAAAGGAGTTAAATGGGAATCACCCTCTCAGCCAGCCCACTCTCACAGATTTGTGCATCCCCCCGTGCTGGTTATGGGGCTGCAAAACACCCTGGAGCTGCTGAATATTCCCAAAATCAGGGAAATTGTTTGGAAATCCAGCTGGGCCAGAGACTTTGTCCTGCCATGAGTCCAGAAAAAAGTTCCCTGAGGAAGGGGATTTGGGCTGAAATTTGGATTTATCCTGGGTTGTCCACTGGATTGGGCTGCCTCTCCATACAGACATGAATTGGAATTAATTGTTGTCGAAACTTTTCCATTGTGGTTTTCCTCTTGGGAAAGAACCGGTGCTGGTGTGGGATTTGGGGGGCTTGGTCTATTATTTTTTTTCTTGTCAACTAGGGTGGGTGGGTTTTTTTTTTTTTTTTTATGTTAAATAGGATAAATGTGGGGCATGCTGGGTGGAAATGGTGACCCAAAGAGCCAGGAAATGATTTCCAGCTAGCGAAAGGAGAGGATGCCATGTGGGAACACACCCTCAGAAGAGCCAGCTCCTGGATTTCCCCCCGGTTTTCCACAGCAGCTGGGGGTTGTTTAATAAAATCCACGAACTTCGATGCCTCTGGTTTGTTGTTCCTCCAGCTCTGCCTGCGGCGGCTCGTGCCGGGTGGGGATCTCCCCCATCCCAGCCACAGCCGTGCGTTTTAGCAATTTCCGAAACTCTTCCCACCTCTCAGGAAACCCCCGTCTTCCACAGGGGGTCTCCCCAGCTTGCAGGGAGCTCTGGGGGTTCAGAGCTGAAGCGGGGGACAGCATTTGCCGCTCCTGCCATCCCCACTCCGGGGACGGGTCGGCACCTGGTCAAACACGGCGCAAATCCCTCTGGAGGCTCCTTTCCCCGTCCCTTTGGTGCCGCTGGAATCCTGCAGGAGAAACAAGGCCAGACACAAGGACAAATGTTCCCTCTGGCACCCATGCCAGACCCTTGGCAGCCCCGTCCCCGCTGTCCCCCGATTCCCGAAACTCTCGGGTCGCGCCCGGCGCGGGCTGAGGGGCTGCTCTGGTGAAGGAGCAGGAGGGGCACAGCGCCGTGAGGGCGGCGGGCAAGGCCGGGCCCCGCGGCTCCCCTCCCGCTCCCCTCCCGCTCCCCGCGCCCGCCAGGGGCCCGGGGAGGCTCTCCCGGAGCCGGGGTCAGATCCCGGATCGCCGTGGAGCCCCACCTGGCACATCCCGGTGGGATTCCCGCAGCGGCCTTCTGCCTCCCATCAACCTTCGCGGACTACAGCTCCCGTCATGCCCCGCTGAACTACAACTCCCGCCATGCCCNGGCCCTGTCGCCTTATGTCCTTCCCCCGCCTGCCGCGCGGACTACACTACCCATGAGCCCTCGCGCGCGGCGGCCAGCGGCGAGCCGCGGCGGCGGAGCGCGGAGCGCGCCGGGATCTGTAGTCCCCGCAGCGGCGGCGGCTGTAACGGTCCCGCTGGTGGTACTGCCCCCCCCTACCCCC
>VZRH01002301.1:101125-141151 GCA_013397555.1 Urocynchramus pylzowi | reverse complement strand
GGGCTGTCCCCCCGCTCCGAGCCCGCCCCATCCCTGGAACAGGGCTGGGGTGCCGGGCCGGGGGTGCCCGGGAGGGGCGAGCCCCGGGATGTGCGGGGGGCGCCTGGGGCCGCGCTCGCCCCGGGCCAGCAGCGGCGGGGATGCCGGGGCTATGGACGGGCTGCAACTCCAGGGCCGGGCTGAGCCGCCAGCCCTGCCCCGCAGCCCTCCTTTTTTATTTGGGGGGGTGGTAAAATGCTTTTAAAATGGGGATGAAACGGGGATAAAATGGTTAAAGGCTGCGCGGAGCGGGGGGATGCCGGCGCGCAGCATCCACAGGAATGAGCCGTCCAGCTTGGGAGATGCAAGGCGGTGTTGTTGAGGTTCTCTGCCTGGATGAAATGCGTGGTTTTTTATTAAAATGTGGATTGTTCCCCCCTGACCCCCACCCCCCTTTTGTTTTTTATTTTTTTAAATTTTTAAATGTCTTTTTAGTAATGATTGCTCGCATGCTCTGTTGTTGGCATTGTGGTGCTGAGGGCAGAGAAGTCCGTGGCTATATTGTGGGGGAATAATGCCAAAAAGGAGCTTGGTTTCAGTCCTTTATAGAAAGCAGGGCAGCCTGCAAGTGTGGAAATGAAATAAATATTCATTAGCAGAAAGAGGTTTTGCACCGGGTTGGGTTCTGGGGGGCATTTTTTCCCCCCACTGCACATGGTGATGGGCTTTGGGTTGTGGTTTGTATTTCCATAGGCTGAATTTTATTTATTTTGGTGCTCATTATTGTCAAGTGCAGAAAAATGAGCAGGTTGAGGGTATTTTTTTTTCCCTCTCTCCTGGACAAAGACATGTTGTGCTAAGCAGAAAGAAACCCCAGAAAGATTCTATTTCTGTTTTAATCAGAATATGATTTAAGATGCAGTGGTGTGTTTATTTTTGCTGTTAAATAGTGATGGAGGAAGTCTGAGCTTTTTTTTTTTTTTGTGTGTGTGTGTGTGTGTTTTTTTAAAGGAATGTGAATGATGGAAACATCTTTAGGGAAACATTTTGCTGGACTTGATTGCATCAACTGCATTATTTCATAAAATGTGAGCTGTGAAGTGGTTGTTGATTAGAACTCAAATTGAGGAGCGATGTTGAGCAATGTAAAGAAAAAGGAAATTAGTATGAAGAGGCCAAATGCTTATTTTCTTTTTTTTTTTTTCCCCAGTTCTTTCTGATTCTGGATTTTAACTGTTTCGTGGATTCTCTTGACCCTTATGGTTGAGTCTGTTTGAAAAAAAAAAACCAAACCCAAACAACAACTATGGTCTGTGTATTTATTCTTGTTATACATACATAGTCATTAAAAGGATTGATATCGGCCAGCATCGTGTATTTTGCATTAAATTTGTGTTAAATCTGATGAATTTCTGTTCTGTAAGTTGCAAATACCAGCTCACCCTGTTATGCATCCCAACTTTTTATTTGCCAAAACAAATGGGTTTTTAGAAGGAATCTTCCTCTCCCAAATCCTGTGCCTTTTTTGAGGGAAGGAGGGATAAGTGTTACAGATGTTATTGTCCAGACCTGGGGGGTTTGGGGTATATTCTTCAGCTGACTAAAACTCCTGGCTGCCAACAAAGACACACTGCTTTTGGACAGGTAGATATATATCCTCTGGAACAAAGGGACTGGAAGCAAAATGTGCTTGGAGTTTGTTCAGAAAATACTCCTCGGAGAAGAGTGAGGGTTGCAGGAAGATGTGCAGGAAGATGTGCATAAAATGTGCTTGGAGTTTGTTCAGAAAATACTCCTCGGAGTAGAGTGAGGGTTGCAGGAAGGTGTGCGTGGGACAGCCGGGATGCAGCCGCTTAGGGGGAGCATTTGTGGAGGTGCTTTCTGGTACTCACCTGCCAGACTGCCCTGCATTGCAGCAGGTGAACGGCCCAGGAGGGGTTGAAATCTGCTAAAATCTGTTAAACCAAGTTTCCCTGGTCCCCAGGGAGCTTTGGAGCAGCAGCAGCTCTGGGAAAGGCCCTCAGCTCTGCACTGGAGGCAGAATTGGAGTGAGGAGTGAATCGGGGCTGAATTGGACGCAGTGATGCGCCTGGCAGCGCCCGGCTCGGGAGGTGCCGCGGGGGCTCCAGGGCACTGCCTGCTTTTGGGAACTCCTCCAAGGCCTGGGCTTGGCACAGCTCTGCCTCGCAGGGAGGTGGGACACTGGGGTGTCACCTGCTGGGAGAGCTGTGGCCGGAATTCCCCGTGCCTCTGGATCCAGGCGTGCCCGGCGCTTCGGCCCAGCGCGCTCCCGGCCAGGAGCTCCAGGCACCTTCCCTGCTCTCTGCAGAGCAGCTGTCAGGAGGGAAGCACAACTTTGATGTCTTCCTCTGGGAGCTCTCCCTTCCCTCCAGTGCGGGTTATGAGCTCCATTTGTCTTCCAGCCCTGCCTTTGGGGCTGCTGGGATCTGCGGAGGCCCCCGGTTTCCCTTTCCGCAGCACCAGTGCTCCGTGTACTTTCTGTTTCCTCTGCCCTTCCCGAAGCCTCTCGGTGTGCTGGGGCATTCCTCTCCCTGTTCCTGTCCTGAATTAGCTCCCTCCTGCCCCTGCCCTGATCTTCCTCATCAGCTGGGCTCGGTTTTGCTTAAAATGCACCAGTTCTCACGTTCAGCCCGCAGGAATATTCGATCCGAAATGACTACAGGCTCCTGGCGTGCTCTGTAGTATTTTCTTTTTGCTGATTCCAAATTCCAATCCCTTGGTCCCTCTGGATGCTGCTGGATTCTCGTGCCGTGCATCACTTCAATGAGCAGATGAAGATTTCTGTTTCAGGGACAAGAAATAAAATCCACCTGTCTGCTTTTTTACCTGTTGATAAGGTCTTTTAAGTCTCTGAATTAAAAAGTACTGATTCTTAATCTGTCACTGCTTAAAAGTGGGAATACATTTTTAGGAATTCTTTCCATGTGACTCAAATTACCAGTTGGACAGATGCAGTTCTCCAGAGCTGTTTGAACTGTGTCACCTTCTTGTTCCTTCCACTCAACTGAATCACTTTGTTCCCTGTTTTTGTGTCAAAAACATTGATAGCCCTAAATACCAGGGAAGAATGTCAGTGGCAGGGCTGTGTTTATTTCTGCAAATTCATAGAATCCCAGAAGGATTTGGGTTGGGAGGCACCTTAAAGCCCACCCAGTGCCACCCCCTGCCAGGGTAAGGGACACCTTCCACTGTCCCAGGCTGCTCCAAGCCCTGTCCAGCCTGGCCTTGGGCACTGCCAGGGATCCAGGGGCAGCCACAGCTGCTCTGGGCACCCTGTGCCAGGGCCTGCCCACCCTCCCAGGGAAGAATTTTTCCCCCAGTAAAATTTGTGTAAACCTGATTTTTGGAGAAGGTGAGGGTGTGATTGCACTTCCTGCTTGCCCACCTGGGCAGAGAGAGAATAAAATCAATGTAAAATCAATGTAAAATCAATGTAAAATCAATGTAAAATCAATGTAAAATCAATGTAAAAAAAGTGCCCATGATCTATATTTCATGTTATGCTCTGCTTTGACAGTGCTTTGTTAGGTGGATAATCCTGAGGTGGGATTTTATGTTTGTTCTTTCGCTGGAATGGGAAGCAACAGTTGGGAATTTCTAGGATTTTCTTTTGCTGAGGACAGGTGTGCCATGGGCGTCTGAAGTGGGAATCCCAGGCCTGTAATTAGGATCCCAGGCAGCAAAGATCCAGCTTTTAAGGCATATCCAGCCTTTGCAGATCTGAAATTTGTGGGAGCTCTTTATGTTTAAGAACCACGTAGGGAAGGAGCTTCTGTGGATGATGACGGAGACTCACAGATTTTTTAGAGTGTGAGTGGGACTTGGATGGTTTTTCCAGAGCTCCTCTGGGTTTTGTTTACTATGGATGTGCAGAAAACCCTGAGCACTGCACAGGAATTTCAAGTGACTGTGCTTTCTGGGAGGAAAAAAAATGTGGGCCTGCTGACGCTCCCCAGCAAACCATTTAGGAGATTATCGTCATGGGATTTATAAAAGCTAAAAAAAAACCAAAAAAAACCATTCCCCTCCTCTGGTTTGTATTTGCTTGTGCTTTACCCCTTCTCCCCTTCCTCTCCTTGGCTGAAAGGGCCACGTGGAAAACTGGAGAGTGGAAAAATGAAAAGTCAGAGCAGAAGGCTGGGGTTTGTCGTGGCCTTGGTGCAATAACTCTCTCAATAGGAAGGCTACAGCTGAAGTGTGTTTCTAGGCTGATGGTTTTTGCCTTCCTTGTCTCAGCAAGGGTTAGAGATTTGGGAGGATTATTGGAGACAAGCTTAGAGTATTTTATGAGAGGAAAAGTACTAAACTGGCAAAAAAAAAAAAAAAAAGAAAAAAAGAATAGATGCCATCATGCCTGCTAGGCATGTCTAATTCTTTGATAAAATGGATAAAGATTGCAGACTGCAGCAAAAGTTAAAATAGACCATAACATCTCAGGGTCCGCAGGGTTTTTCCTTCTAATTTGCTGTAGAGCTTAATAAAAAAGATTTGCCTCTTTTATGGCATCAGGCTCTTTATCTGCCACAAATTAAAGCCCAGTGCTTGAGCTTCTGCTTTCTCTGCTGTTAGATAGCAGCTCCCTAAACTTGATAACGAGTGGGTTTTACCATTCTGAGTTTGGAAAATACATCCTGAAGACTGGTGAGAAGTTTTGAATCTTCTTTTTCTCCATTTTCCACTGAGTTGTTTATAGTTGGATTTATAGCCAATAACACCTCGCTTTTTAATAGACAAAAGGGGATTTTGGTGGTTATTTTAAACAAGGTCCTGAGAGTCCCCTCAGTCCCATGGGCTGCCCGGGGCAGGGGTGGAGTCCCCATCCAGGGAGGGATTGAAAAGCCACGTGGATGTGGCACCTGGGGACATGAGTTGGTGGTGGCCTTGGCAGTGCTGGGGGACTCCATGATCCTTGAGGTCTTTTCCACTCTCACCAATTCCATGATTCTACCTTCTCCTGCAAAGTAGGATCATTCATTGCAGTTCCTGATGACATTTTACCCAGGATAATTGTCATGTCTGTATGGACAGACAGGTTCTAGAGGCTTTTCCCTGCTGAAAAGTATTTTGCATGAAGCTGGTGAGCATTTAAAATGCAATTACTTTGGAATAGGTCCCTGTATAAACATTTGGTTCTGTAGTAGTTTATTCTACAAATCATTTTCTTCAGTTTTCTGTATGTGGTGTCACTTAATGAGACTTTTAATGGCTTTTACAAAATGATGACTTTCCACATATTTTCCAGTTTGCTCTTGACTACATTCACAACAAAAGTTGTGAATTTTTGAAGCCTTAAAATGCAGTGCCATAAATTGGAGGGCTGGGTTCTTTTTCTCTACCATAGCATCCAAATCCCAGCTGTTGAACCTTCTTGGAGAGCTGAGTCTTTTAATATGGATTTGGGAGCTCAAGAAAATATTTCTTTGTATAAGAAATATTTAAAATTTGAGCCCTTGGAAAAGCAAACACGGCGGAACATCTTGCCAGGAGCATCTTGCCCACGTGGTTTTGCTTTCCAGGGAAGCTGTGCTGCTGCTGGAGCAAGATGCCAGGGACAGGGTGGGTTCCTGAGGGATTCCAGGAAGGGTGGGACATCTCCTCCAAGTGTGGCAGGAGTGGGCAGGGAGAGGAGGGACAAGTTTTTACAGTCTAGGGGGTAAAACACAGGCACAGCTGATTGCCCAGGGAGGTGGTGGCTGCCTCATCCCTGCAGCTGTCCAAGGTGTCACTTCAATTAGTTTCTAACTGTTACTTCCAAAAGCCAATTGTTGTCTAAGTGCAGAGGTCCTTTGATACCCAGTAACTTTTCCCTTTGGAGGGAACTCCTGATTCCACAACCAAGTGCTCTTTGCTCGTGGTCCAGTCAAACTCACAGCATTGCCAGGGAAGTGCTGGGCAGGTTCTGTTTGGGGGGCTCTGGCTTTCCCATCTTGTTCCCTAGATTCCAGGCCTGCAGTGGACCTCTGGAATGGTTCTGGGCTCTGGATGAAGCCCAGCAGAACCCCACTGCAGCTCACTTTGCTGGTGATTTTCCACGGGTGGCTGCTTTTAGTCATCTGTCCCTCGGCCAACTCTGAGTCTGCTCAGCTGCTTTGTTGACACATACAGTGGTAATTTTTTAACTGGGATGTCATCCTTTAAAAGATTGCCTGTTACACTGCAGCACTTACCTTTATCTCCTCAGCTCTGCTTGACAAGGCCCATTTTCCATAACATTGCCTTGGCTGTCATTAATTTCACTCCTGTTCTTTTTAAGTCCAGATCCAGTCTGATTCAGTTTTCCCTTATTTTGTCCAGAGCTCGTGTCTGTCTGGCAGGCAGGTTGGTGTTTACTTGAGTCATTTTGCCCTCTCCTGGTGTAGTTGTGTTAGAAATGTTTGTCTTCCAAATTTTCTCCTGCGTTCTGAAAAATATTGCAAATGAGCCCTTGGGGTCTCTGAAATAGTTGGAGGACTCTTGAAGGACTCCATGGTTAAACCTCCTGGGCTTCTGGGGCATCATTCCATACTGGAATGCAGAGCTGGTAGAGACCTTGGGAGACTTTGCAGACCATTCACCTCCTCGAGGCAAGCTAAAGTGCCCCTAGAGCATCCTTAACAAATGTATTTCTAATTTTTCCTTGAAGTCTTCCAGTCTCTTGGGTGCCCGCCTGCTCAGGAAGCTGGCAGTGAACGCTTAACCAATTTGGTTAAAAGCTTTTCCAATATCTTACATCTTTTAGGAAGCAATTCTTGGCTGCCAGGGTGGGCAGGCCCTGGCACAGGGTGCCCAGAGCAGCTGTGGCTGCCCTTGGATCCCTGGAATTTTTCCAGGCCAGGTTGGACAGGGCTTGGAGCAACCTGGGCTGGTGGAAGGTGTCCCTGCCCGTGGCAAGGGGTGGAATTGGATGATCTTCAAGGTCCCTTCCAGTCCAAGCCATCCTGGATTTTGTGATCTCTGAGAAATGAAGGTGCTTTGCTTTGCTGTTCAGAGTAACCCATCCCCTTGTTTCTGCTGTCGCTGATGGGAGCATGTTACATCCTCCTCCAGTTTGTTTTCCTGGGCTGGCACAGTCCTTTAATGTGTTCTTATGGATCATTTTGTATCCAAATCTCTTTATTATTTCCTCAGCTTTCCTCTGTACTCTGGTGTGTTTACTTCTCTCTCTGCTCAGACTTGGCACTGCGTGGCCTTGTCAGCATTGTATAAAACAAAATAATGCTGGTTTCCACATGGCACTCTTAAAACAATCTGAACTGCCTTTTTTAATTTTTTTTTTTTTGGCAATTCCATTGTATTGTTGTCATTTTACTTGTGATCCAGTATCCCCTCAGGGTTGTTTTCTCCTGTCCATCAGCCCAGCTGGGACTTCTCCACCTGCACCATGTACACTGCTCTTGCAACTCATCTTTATTGGGTTTCACCAGGCTCTTTTGGTGTGACACAGTTTGATCTTGACTCATCCATGTGGTTTCATTTTGGCTGTATCCTGTAATTGCTTTTATGTAAATTGTTAAATAATCTTTCTGGTGTCCTCCCATTGGTTGTGAGGGGAGTTCCATCTCTCCTTTGCCCCAGAAGCCTTTTCAAACTTCACTCTGGAGCTGTTTTCCTTTTTGATCCCAAAAGCACTTTGAAACTTAGTGAGTGCATCATCTATATGCAAATTCCTTAATTTTTCCTCTGCTGCGTTGTATTTGTGGAAAATCAAGCAATGCCAATTTTCATTGCATCATATTGGACTCAATATGTTAGAGGTCTTTCCCAACCCAGATGATTCTATGAGCCTGTGATTACGTTGATATTTCATTGAGAAGATAACAAAAAAGCACAAATGTCATACAGGTTAAAATCAATTATTGAAATCGAGACATTTTGCCGCCTAGATTGAATTACTGAACTGAGATATATTTAAATACGAGTCTGTTCTTTTTCTGGGCTGTCAAGGCTTCCAGTCCAGTGATTTCTGCAGCTTTATTGCTTGTAACGAGGCCCAAATCAGTTACTTGGTGTTACAAATTGTCACCTGTGATTTAGGGAAGCTAATCTCTTGTAATTACTTGCTGCATGAGAGTTTCTGTATCCCTCCTGTCCCCTCCCTAACCCCACATGGGGTTTTTTTTCCCAGTATGGACTCACCTACCCCTCTTGGTGCTTCCCAGAGCCTCCTTCTGGCTTCACCCATTAAAACACACCAAGTTTCTGCCCTGGAAATTCAGTTTTCCTGCAGTGTTGATAGCAGTCAGAGAGGTGAGCCTTCCCACTTTTTTTTTTCTAGGGATACATTGCAGCCATCTCTTCCTTTCATATCTGAACACCACGGTACTAATAATTTTCAAGCTCAGTCACATGCTCATTTTTTTTTTTCCTGCTGGCCAGGATTTCATTTGTTCCTGCTTGTTATCCAGACTCCCTACATCCATATATAGCAGCAGAAAATTCTTTTTTTTTTTTTGGTGAACGCTCTTGTCTGACTTTGTGCCTCATTTCCCCTTCTAAGTGTCCTTCTCCTGTGTTCAGCTCGTGCCTTTCCTGGATGCATCAGCAGTTTCATCTGGGAAGGTGTCTTATTAGTTGGAAAGATGCTGGCTCTGCAATTTGTGATCTCTCCCTTCCCTCCAGCATTGCTCCATCACTCAAATCCAAACGTTCTCTCATCAGTCGTGCAGCCTTGTTCAGTTCCAGGATTTTTTGGGGGCCTTCCTTTGTATCTGGTCCCACTTTCATCTTCTAGCTCACTAGGGATCTAGGGATCCACGAGCAAGGAGCCTGTGGATGCAGCGTGGAGCAAACAGCACTGGCATTTGGAGGCACTGGCTCACAAGAGGAATTTGCAGCTTGCAGTTCCTGCCTCTCCCTGAGCTCCAGGCTCGGCAAAAGCCGCTGTCCTGCTTGGAAGCAGACTCCTGCTGCTCTGGGAGGCAGCTCCTACCAGCTCCTCTCTTGGCATCCTCCAGCCAGTGGGAAGGAAAAGCCTGGCATGGCACCGTGTGAAGATTGCCAAACCTTGACTTAGACTTTCCCCTGGAGTTCTTTTCCAGGATCCCTGAGCTCTTTCCTCACCTGCTTGGCTCCAGCTGATGCAGTTCCTCCTTGTGGAGTGCTCAGCCAGTGTTGGTGCTCCTCTGTGGGAAGAGGAAATCCATGGCAGCCAGCTATTTCTTGGAGGCCATCGTGCTGATCCACAAAGCATGTTTGCAGAGGCTGGTTTTCCTGCAGGAAACCATTTTTCTCCATAATCCAAGCTCGTTTTTTCCTGCCAGCACTAAATACACACGTAGACTTTGGTGTGACTTTCACTGTGGGTGTTTCCCTGGATGTCCTTGACTTTCTCCTGCTCTCCTGATGCTCTTCACTGACGTTCCTGGCACTTGACTTGCGTGTTCCATCCCATTCCCTGTGTATTTTCCCCATCTCCTGACACAAAGCCTGATGTTCCATGTTCGTGTTCAGCCCTTGGGAAGCTTTTTTCCCTCTGTTTGTGGCCAGTGTTGTGGGCTTTGACCAAATTCCACGTAACAGAGTTGTCTTCAGTGGAGATTTTTTTGGGATGACTTTTCAGCCTCGTGCTGGACTTCTTAATTCAGAGGAGATCTCCCTGCCAGGGAACCCAAATCTCCAACTTTTTGTATTGTGGCTCGTAATTTGCTAGGGATGAACGATGCTCTTGTGATCCACTGGTGGAAGACTGGCATCTGCTTCTTTCCATGCCCAAAATTTCCCTCCAGGTCCCAAACTGCATAAGCAGTGCCTCAGTTTCCCATTTGGAATGGGGCAAAAAGGGTTGGCAATGTCTGCATTTGCTAAGACAGATAAATGAAATGCTGGAGGATGCTGCAGTGACAGCTTCCCCCTTCTCTGCCACATGCAGGAATGGGAAGGTTGTGGTTGGGCTCCTTTATTGTGCCCTTCATTTAAAGTTTCAGAGCCAATTGATCCCTGCCACATGGAAATGTCTCTTGTGTGACATCAGGGCTGTGGGGACTGCTCTGGTGTCACCCTCACTCAGGTTTGCACTTCAGGCTGCTGCCTTTGATCTGTGCAAATCTTGATTTGAGTCTTCTCTCCATGTGAGACCTCTCTCCCCAGGACTGTGCTGGCAGTCAGGATTAGCTGGGCTTTACTTCTTTGGCAATCTGGTTTTTAAATCTGAAAGGACCTCAGCAGAGTTTTCTCCTGGGGCAGGGAGGGAGTTGATTCTGGAATATGTTTTTCTTGGTGTTATCAGGATTTTCTGGCTATCAGGATAAGCCATGGGGCTTATGGATCATGGAGTTTTCTTCCTGCAGGAAGTTTAGGCTAGGTTTTACCTGACCTTCCTATGATTTTTACCTTTTTATGATTTTTTTTTTTCATATTTTTTCGTATTTCTTGCTTTCTGTGGGTGTTTTTATTTACCCAAATATAGTGGGAAGAACATTGGGTAAAACAATCTCTTATTTTTTGGTTTTTGGTTTCCGCCTGTCCTTTGGAGATACTGGTAGTGTTCCAGGAACATGGAACATGGAGGGAGGAGAAAACAGGGCAGTGTTTCTTTTCCTGCCTCAAGGTAGACACCAGGAGCTGTTGTACTTTTAGGGATATTGCCATTAAGTAAAGAGGGAGGGGGGAAAAAACCCCAGATATTAAATTTACTTGAGATGTGTTCTCATGAAGATGCTTCGTTGGATATGAGTGCTGTCTGCAAATCTTTTTATATTGAAATAATTTAATGGGAGTATCCATTTTAGAGTTACTGGGGAGTATCCAGAGTCTATTCCTGGTGCAGAGAGCGGAAATCTGTTTTAATTGGAGCAGTTTTCTGGGAGTTGTGTTTCCTGCCAGAGCGGTAACAGTAGGAAGGATCAGCAGCATGAGAGGTTATAAAACCCCTAGGCATTTCACATTCGTTTCAAGTAGCTGGATACAGTAAAAAAAAACCCAAAATTGGGCAAACAGAGAGTCTGCACAGAGGATTCAGAGATCACTTTTTTAACCTTCCCAAAAAGCACCTGAATCCGTAGGGACCCAGTTGCTGAGTTCCCTTCTGTGTTTGTTTGACTGAGTGGCTCATACTCGGAGAGCAGATGAAAATCCACTGCTGCCACAAATAGCACTCGAGATTTTGGTGCTGATTATAATTAACCCTGATGGTTTCTGCCTGATTTGGTTCGTTTTTGTATTTGTAGGCAACACACAGGAGTGCAGGAACAAACCCAATTAACACTGGGAAGTGAAGGCAGAGTGTTATCAGATAACCCAGGAAGTTAGAGAGCTGGAAGCCTTTAAAAATAGGTTTTTTCCAAGATAACTGTGTCACTCTAATTTCAGAAGAAAAATGTGTGTAGGTACATTATTTTTAAAGCCAGTTTTGTTTCCCAAAATGCCTTGAAAAATCGAGCTGATCCATTAAAATTGCTTTTCCTTCAGTGTTTCATCTCAGAGGGATTCTGCTACACAGGGATAATTTATTCCTGCTTGGCACTGTGTCCGTAATGCACATTATTAGCAAACTCTCACAATTTTGTTCTCACATGCTAAAATAAAGTGGGAAATGAAAAGATTTTGTCTCGTGTCCATCATCCCAGATTATCTGAGCTTTATTTCTGAATACAGCCTTTACAGAATGGGTGAGAAGCCATCACTGGAGGTGAAAGACACCCTTGTGCTCTTATGTGGATTTTCACTTTGGGTTGTTTAGTTTCTCAAAACTTGTGTCTCTTTCAATCCATAGATCAGGAAAGTTGTGGAAATCCATTTTCCAAAGGTTATTGATTTCAATTTACCCACTCAGGATTCTGCCCTGTCTACAATAAGCATCTCTTAAAAATGTAAGAACACCCAGAGACAGCCAAACCCCAATGAATAAAGGGGTGCTTAAAGACTTGAACTCGGTCCTCTTAGAGCAGATCTGCTTTCTGCTTACTGCCAAGTTAATTTCAACTTAATTTTAAGTTAATAATGCCTAAATAGGTTGCTAGTTTTTGTCATCACTAGGAAATTAAATCGAGTTGACTGTGCTTAAATTACTGTTTTCAATTAAGCAGCTCAAAGGAGAGCAGCAGCACTGAGAACTCACCCTGGTCCTGCTGAAACCTCTGGGATGGATCCAGGGAAGCTCTTGTTTAAATTGGGAGGCATTTTAGTACCAAGTGATATTCTGATGGAGAGAATTGGCAGGATGTTAGCAAATAAATATTATATGAATCATAATAAAAATGGGTTCTTGTGGTCAAATGGATGGGGTTTAGAAGGGTTCCAATGATCCAGCAGTGGATGCAACAGGATTCTGGGAGACAGGAGAGGAGAAGGCTCCAGGGAGATCTTAGAGCACCTTCCAGTGCCTAAAGGGGCTCAGAGAAAGTTGTTTTATGAGCAGTGGTGTTCAAAGGGATTACAGAGCAGGTGGGTGTAAACACCAGCAGCGATGCTGCTACAAAAAAGGCAATTTTAATTTTTTTAATTTTTTTTTTTTTTTTTAGTTTTTTAGGTGTATGAGCAAGAAAATATTTAGAAGAGAACACATTTCATTTCTGTATTTGGTGCTTGTGACTTTCCTGAGTATGATTTCCATTTCAGCATCCTGAAATAGCTCCTGGATAAGTTGTAGGGGAACGGAAGAAACGCAAAAATAGTCTGAGGACAAGAAAAAACACCCAGAGAGAAGCACAGAGCTAAGTCTGGTTGGCTTATCAGAGGGAGAGTCTGACTGCAGGAGCATCCCAGAGAAAATTCCAGGTGCTGAGTGCCTTCCCATGCATCCAAGGAAGTTTTAAAGGGAGAAGCCTTTAAAGGTGAACTGCCTTTTGGGATGAATGATCCACGGAAAAGAGCACTTCCCATCTCTAAAATTGATCACTTTTTGTTTAAAACTGCAGAGACCAATGCAGGGCATCTTCTTGTCAAGGGTTAGGTTGGCTGTGGGTGACATTTAAATGATGAAGCTATGAGCAGGATTTTCTTCCCAGGCAGAAAGGATTGCAGGAAGGCAGCAGGCACTGTGAACCCCTGGCCATGGCACAGGGGGTGATGGAGTTTGCTGATTGAAACATTAGTTTTTATTTCTTGGGCCAGCCTTCACATTAAAATCACCACCTCATTCTAGTTCAGCATTTCTGTGGAGGATGGCACAGAAAATGTGGGAAGGGTGGGTTTGGGATACAGCTCAAATTAACTGGAGCTGGAGACAAGCCCAAAAATGTTGTGGAGCACATGGTGAATATGGGAATGTAATTGGTTTGCTGGGAGTGAAGGTCAAAAGGATTTATATTTATAGAATAAATGTATTCCCCTGTGTAGAATCACAGAATTGTTAAGGTTGGAAAAGCCCTCCAAGACCACGGAGTCCAACAATTCTTCACCACTGCCAAGGCCACCACTGCCCCATGTCCCCAAGTGCCACATCCACACAGCTTGGAAATCCCTCCAGGGATGGGAACTCACTGCCCTGGGCAGCTGTGCCAGGGCTGGACAACCCTTTCCAAGAAGGAATTTCACAACATCCAATCTAAACCTCCCCTGGCTCAGCCTGGGGCTGTTTTCCTTGTGCTGTCCCTGTTCCCTGGGATCAGAGCCTGACCCCACCTGTCAGGGAGTTGTGCAGAGCCAGAAGGTCCCCCCTGAGCCTCCTTTTCTCCCAGCTTCCTCATTATATGGGAGAACCTCTCAAAGCTGTCAAATACCTGTGGAAGCCTGGGCTGGTTGGGAATGTGATGATTGTTTGGTGGGTCTCCCCACAGGAGCAGTTAAGGGAGGGATTTATGCAGTGCACCACCCCTATAATTGCTGTGTGCAAACCATCTATAAACTTCCTTTCTCCCCAGATCAATCCCATCTCAATGTTCACCTCTGGCTACTGCATCCTGGGAGAATAACTTGGGGAGCTGTATAAAATGGAGTTTTAAGTGGGTGTCAGCACCAATGCAGCAAGAGTGCTCTGAGCAGCAAGACAAAGGCTCTGTTGGGATGCTCTGGCTCCAGGTGATGTCTTGTGGTAGCTGGATGTCTCCAGGTGGTCCCTGGTGCTCCCTGAGGCCAGGCTCCAGGAGGGACAGCTGGGCACTGTTCATGGCATTTCCAGGAGAAGTGCCACGTGCACCGATCAGTCTTTGTCTGCATCCCAGACTCATCCCTGCCAGTTCTGCCTCACCATCAGAGCTCCTGGCCTGACTGATGTTTGAAGTGATCTAAGAATACCTCAGATGTATTGTCAAGGGACTCAGTGCTAAATAAATTATAGGAAAGATGAGATCCTAGCAAGCGTTTGGATAACATAAGCAAGATTAATGGTTTGGAGCCTGTTTTCTGAACAGTGGGACGTGATTGATCAAAGAGAAAAAATTGTCTCTGTGGCTCCTTTGTACCAAAACTTTCAAGAGCTGAAAATGAGCAGCTGAAGTAAGAAATGCAGAGCTTAGGGAAGAACCTTGTGATGAAAAACTAGGGTGGGAGGTTATGAAAGTACAGGTTGACAGCTCTGTCCTCTTTATCAACCTTTCCCCATAGGGATCTCGCTGTAGAAGATTTTGGACAGGCTGCTCTAGCCTGGATAGGTACTTTGAATTTTTTTTACAATATTTTTAAAAAATCAAAGACTTTCATTGTGCTGTGAATAAGATTTGAGTTTCTAGAAAGCTGGCTCCTTCTGCTGTCTAGGGAGAAAAGAGCTGAAGAGGTGGAAGGCTGATCTCCCAGGGAAGGTGACTGCCTGAGGATCTGGGGGGAAAGGCAAGGGCAGATTTTCAAGTGCCTCACTCCCTGCAAATAATGTTCCTTGCAATTCCTGCTCCTAAAGTCAGAATTTAGGACTTTGTTTCTATACTTGATTCTCACCAAAGGTAGAAAACTGTGGCTTGAATAATTCCAACTGATTCATGTTGGAATGTCACCGGAACCAAGCAATGGGAGATGGGAAATAAAGGTTATCCAAGTTGCCCACACCAGCTCCCAGGAGTACACAATTTTCCATCCAGTTCTGTAGAATGTCCCTGTGTGTTTAATGCATTGAAGGACACATGTCCACTTACTTAGCTGAAGAAACTGGGGTACTTGATGGAAATGTCATTTTTTGCAGTTCAATTTTGCCGTTCTGTTCACTGAAGCGTGTAAGGATGAGACTTAGGATGATATTCTGCCTTTTTCCAGTATCTTTCTTTAAAAGATGTTGCCCTGACTAATCTAACAGTGGGGATGGGCTTTCATTTAGCTCAACTCAAACAGCAGAGTTGGCATAAGAATAAACACGAATGTGCTCATTCAGTATCAATAGAGGAGATTGATTTTGTAAAAACATTGCAAGGAGAAAGGTGGTTTAAAGCCATTTGTTCCATCCCCAGAATAACGATGTGTAAACTGTGATCACTCTTGCACTCCAAGTGTCAGTTTTAATTTGAGTCTTTTATAAACCACTTGGTTGTTGAATATTGCAAAGAAATTTAACCCCCTTGGAAGAAATCAGAAAGATTCCTGCTATTGAGGTAATTAGATACAAATTTGAGTGGGGATTTTTTTTAATAAAGATTAAATGATCTGTTCAACTGTTTCAGGGCCTGCTTGAGATACACACACCTGTGTCTAGCTTGTAGAGCATTTTCCTCATTAATTAAGAGCACTTTCCTTGTGTTATTACTTAATTGGGTATCACAGGGAACCTGATGAGACAATGAAATGGTCTTAATTGCAGACAGACTAAATGCATGATACTCCACGTGCTGGAGTGTTCCACGACGTGACCCCGGCTTGTCGTCGTGTGCTAATGGCCACGGTGCCTGCTCGGGGGAGAGGGAGCCCTCCTGGAGTGAATCCAGCATGAACCACACAGCCAGGCTGGCCAGGGAGGGGCTGGGGAGCAGCCCTGGGGACAAGGATTTGGGGTGCTGAGGGATGAAACGCTGGGCATGCCCTGCCTGTGTGCACTGGAAAGCTCCATGCCCTGGGCTGAGGGGGATCCTGCCCCTGTGCCCAGGTGAGAGCCCACCTGCAGAGCTGCTCCAGGGCTGGAGCCAGGCTGGGAGAGCTGGGGTGCTCACCTGAGGAGGAGAAGGCTCCAGGGAGAGCTCAGAGCCCTGGCAGGGCCTGAAGGGGCTCCAGGAGAGCTGGAGAGGGACTGGGGACAGGGCAGGGAGGGACAGGACACAGGGAATGGCTCCCACTGCCAGAGGGCAGGGATGGATGGGAGATTGGGAAGGAATTCTTCCCTCTGTGTGTGCTGAATCCCTGGCACAAGTTTCCTGGAGAAGCTTTGGCTGCCCCTGGATCCCTGGCAGTGTCCAAGGCCAGGCTGGACAGGGCTTGGGACAACCTGGCCTGGTGGAAGGTGTCCCTGCCCATGGCAGGGGTTGGAGCCGGGGGATCTTTAAGGTCCCTTCCCACCCAAGCTATTCTGGGATTGTATAAATTGAGCACTTTCCCATTGTCAATTTTACCCTCTTACCAGATTTAAGAGGTTTTCAGTGTTTGACAACATTCATTTTTGAACCACCTAAACATTCTTGGCTGTTTGTTTCCCAGGGATGTATCCCATTTCCCAGGGATCTATCCCATTTCTCAGGGATCTATCCCATTTCCCAGGGATGTCTGTTTCCCTGCAGATTCAAGCTGATAATTGCAAAGGTAAACAACCATGTTGAACTTTTAAAAATACTATGTAAGCCTTGCTTTCTGTGAGCATACACGTGCTTCTGGACAGCCAGGGGCTTGTGTGGAAGTAATAAATTTATTCTTCTGGGATTAATCCCTACTCTGCTTCTTCAGCCTATTCCTTTTTTTTTTTTTTTTTTTTTTTTTTTTTTTTTTTTTTTTTTTTTTTTTTTTCCTGTTGGGAGAGTGGAAACGAGAGTGAAAGAAGGAGAAAGCTCTTGCCCATGTCATGTTTGTGTGTGCTCATCTTTCCCAAGCAGCAGGTAGATGTGTCAAAACCATGAATAATGAATGGAGCTGCTGGAATGCTGCAGATCCACAGTGCAATTGACCTGTTTTATTCATCCCTTAGCAGCAGAAGTCCCCGTGGGACTGGGAAAACCCAAAACCTTCCCATCTTCTGTGCTTGGGAAGTTAGTCCTGGGTTATACTGATTAAAACTTGGCAAGGAGAAGCTGGAGAGCTTTCACACTTTTCCAGTATGGGAAATTCTCTTGTTCAAGAGGATATTTCAGTCTAAAAAACAGTTGTCAAAGGCAAAGTTATGTTTTTCTCTCTTGGAGATTAACTCTTTTGCAGCGTGCCAAGCTATTTTTTTTAGGTTTAAGAGGAAGAGATGGCAAGAGATGCCTTGCCATCCAGGCAAGAGAAAGACAAAAGCAGGGACTGTGCACGACAGAGGAGCTGAGCTCTTGTGTGACTTGGAGCAAGATCTGTCGTTTGTCTGGATTCTTGTTTTCCCTATCCCTGGAAAGGAATTGTTGATATTTCCCTTGCAAGGCTGTTTACAGGCTTCTTGGATCACAGTTTTTGTGCAGGGATTGATTATATGGCACAGAAGCTCTTGGAGCTCTGGGGTTTGGCGTTGGTGCCACTCAAAGGTAATGGAGAGAGCTGAAGCAAAAGCTGGTTTTTATCATGCTCTGAACTCCTCGAGTGCCTTACACAGTCCTACAAAGGTAGAGTGCCAGTCAACCCACACCTTTTATCTTCAGGATTTTTGCATTTTGAATTTATGCCCGTTCCAGCAGCCATCATGCAAGGAATTTGATAGTGGGAGGGAGGATCTGAATGGATTCCATTTCCATTCTGTTTGTTGTTGTTACACCCGGTTTAATTTTTCCTGTTGTATTCCTGTGTTTAGCCACAGCCTGTGTGTGACTGCATTCCTGGTGGGGAAGGGTGGGACAGCTGGGTTTTACCATTTACCATCCTATTTAAGGTAGTTTTTGCCTTCCTTTTATTGTTTTCTTTAAACAATATTTTAGATTAATATTGTATTTTATATGAGGAAGGGCTGCAACAGGTATAATTTATTTTAAATACTCAATTTCTCTAAAAATTTCCCATTTTCTTGCCAAAGGGGATCCTGGAGCTTTGTCTGCCAGGAGAGGAAATGGTTATTTCATGTAACTACTTCTGGTTTTAAATCTATTTTTTAAATGTATTGCTGATTTTAATTGTATTTAAGTCAAGAATCCCAGCTTGCTGATTTAAAACATTTGATTATAAACTTGGTGGTTTTTTTAAATTGTGCTTTTGTTCTCCTAAAAGAAATTTATACTCCCTGCTTGGTCAAATATCAGTTGTTCACTGCTGTCCTTTCATTAGAATTAGACCTCCTTTATTTTGGCCACTGCTTCTGTGCACACTTATTTAAGCAGTGGCATCTAATTAGTAATTTGAGAGTCTTTGTTTAATTTTTTATTGTGTAGGAAACAAAGAATGATACATTTCAGTGGTGATGTGTGCTAGGAGCTAATGTCAAACTTCCCTTGGAAACTGGAATTCAGATTAATACAGCGTGGGGTTTGGATTCATACAGCAAGTGTTTGTGTTCATAGAACAACTTTCCACTTGATGAGTTCCTGAGAAAAGCAACAGATTTCTCCCAGAACAGGCTGGGATGTCAGCAGCAGGATTGATCTGACTGCTGTTCTCATGGAATCCAGAATGGTTTGGGTTGGAAGGGAGCTTCAAGATCATCCAGTGCCACCCCTGCCATGGCAGGGACACCTCCCACTGTCCCAGGTGCTTCCAGCCCTGTCCAGCCTGGCCTTGGGCACTGCCAGGGATCCAGGGGCAGCCACAGCTGCTCTGGGCACCCTGTGCCAGGGCCTGCCCACCCTGCCAGGGAACAATTCCTAATTCCCAACATCCCATCCAGCCCTGCCCTCTGTCAGTGGGAAGCCATTCCCTGTGTCCTGGCCCTTCATGCCTTGTCCCCAGTCCCTTTTTCAGGCTGTTTCAGAAAATATAAGGTGTGAAACTGTCTCAGCTTGTTTGGTGTGGAAGATAAACATCAAATCACTCACATAAACGATGTTACTTTCCCCCCCCCGCCCTTTTCTACCGAGATACTGAAGTGCTCTCCTGGTGCTTGGATTTTGTCACAACCATTTTGCATCCCCAAATCCGTGTGTAGCCACCTGAAGGGGTTTTTCTCAGGCTGTGTGAGTGGAGCAGGAGCAGAGTGGGGCTGAGGTCAGGGGTACCAGGCCTTGTAAAACAATTTCAGCGTCTCTTTGTAGGGATCTGTTTGTCTTGTGATCCATCAAAACCCAGCTGGGGAATTTGTCCGGGCTGATGGCTCGTTTCCTCCTTGGAGAGACCTTCAAAGGCTGCCATACAAGTAGCTGACATTCTTCTTCACAGACACATGGTTGTTCCAGGAGGTTCATTAATGCAACGCTGCCTTCCAGCTCTTTGGAAATTTAAGGGTCTCATTCTCTCGTTTACACCAATGTGGAACCGGGTAGGAATTGTAATGACTCGAGCTTTTGTGGTCCGTGTACAAAAAGGGAGATTGAATTTGATGGGTTTGGTGGGAATTAAGATCAGAAAGGAATATTAGATCATCTGTGCTAATCGTGAGCAAATTAGATGGTGCAAATTCTGGGCAGAAAACGAAATGCACGCTGCGATTCCTTACGGGATGAACTCTGTCACAAGGAACTGATGGGTGAGAAGAGGGTGTTAATTGCTGAGGCTGCTCTGGTGGGGCAGAGCTGATGTTCACTTGGGCACCAGACTAAGAGGGAGTGGCATCCCTTCCTCCCTGGACTTAGTCTGATGCTTGGGCAAGATGCTGGGGGCTGCCTGAGAAGAGGCTCCTGCAGAGTTCACAGTCTCTGACTGACACCTTTGTAGCTGCTGTTTAGGGAGCTGCAGGCTGGGCTTACATTGGCTCTGGTCTCCTCCTTGCCACATCAAAGAAGTCCAGCTCCCTCCCCTGCTTTTCCCAAGTCCCATGCTGTGTGCAGTTAGGGGCATTAATGACTTCCCTTGACTGGCCAGCCAGAGCCTTCCACTGCCCAAAGGGGCTCCAGGACAGCTGGAGAAGGATTGGGACAAAGGATGGAGGGACAGGACACAGGGAATGGCTTCCCACTGCCAGAGAGCAGGGTTAGGTGGGATATTGGGAAGGAATTGTTCCCTGTGAGGGTGGGCAGGCCCTGGCACAGGGTGCCCAGAGCAGCTGTGGCTGCCCCTGGATCCCTGGCAGTGCCCAAGGCCAGGTTGGAGTTCTAACAGTCTTTAGGGTCCCTTCCAACCCAAACCATCCTGTGATTCCTCTTAACATCAGCCCGTGCTGTTACTCAAGTAATCCATGGTGGTTTTGGGCAAGACAAGCCCAAGTGCCAGCCCTGTTTTCCTTGTTTCTGGCTGCCAGCTGGATGTGGAGTCATTGATTGCTGTCCTTTGAGCACAGTGGTCCATATTGCTTTAAACCCGTTGAGACATGTTTGTTTGATTGTAATTATTGCCTTAATACATAACTGCAAGGTTTTGACAGACTTGTTCAGAGCCTCCAAAAAGGAAAGTAGTGTAAAATGGATTTACATGTTCCAAGATCAGGAGGGACTGACATAATCCTCTGTTTGGATGAAAGACCCTCCTGAAGCTTGGGACTGAGCTTTTTTTTTTTTCTTTTGGTCTTTTGGAAACAAAAGTAAAGATATTGAGTCCAAGATTTATTAAATCCTGATGGATCCTTCTGATGTGCACTTGGAAAGCTCTTCTATGTTGGCCTGGCCTTTTATCTGAACAGTCTTCAGATGCTTCTATTCTATCTATTTCTGAACTTCCAGAACTCCAGAAAGCCTTTCAGCCCAATTTAATATGGAATAAAGCAAAAAGCATGGTTTGATTCCAGACCAAGTCGGTCAGGCAGCAGTTAGATAAGTATAATTAGACTTGTAATTGGAATGCGTTGTAGACAATTAGTTTTTGTAAATGTGTGTAATTTAATCCCAAGTAAAGGGTCAGGAGGACCTTGCTGTGAAAGAGGTTAAGGAGTAACATGTATAATTTCCAGGCCTTCTGATGCTCATGTCTGACACAGCTGGAGAGGAGCATGTCCATCTTTCCAATGGCAGCAAAAAATCCAGCCTGCACAAGGTGAGTCAGGGCTTCTGTTCTGCCTTTGTCTCCCAGTATCCATGCCAAGAACAGCCTTCATAAATCCAGGGGGGATGCTACGGCAGCAGTGATTTATGGAATCCCCCATAAAAAACCAAAGCCTGTGAGGGAACAAGACCCACTCTGTGGGAGTCCATTCAGCTTTTAGGGAAGCTCCTGAGAAATGGGATCTGATCTCATCCCAACCCCTCGGCTCGTGCTCTCTGTGGCAAAGGGCTGCAGGATCCCTCGCGTGGTTGCACGGCGGCACTCGGGATGTTTTTCTTCCTGCACTCCTTTTGTCAGGAAAGGGGCAGCCCCTCAGCCTCCAAGGTCAGCCCAGGAAAAGGGCCTGCTTCCCAGGCATGTGGTACTCATTTGCTTGGAATTTTTGACACCACTCATTACAATCCGGCACGGCTGCAAGTTCCCAGGCTCTTGGTTTTGGGGTAGGATTGAATGGTTGGGGAGGAATGCCCCAACTTCTCCCTGGAATCTTACAACACAGTGCATTCCCAGGATTTAACAGATCCTGCATCATTATGGTTGGCCTTTACAGCTCTAGGAAAACAACCTCAGTGTGCTGGAGTCCCCGAGAAGGGGTTGGTGGTGCCGGTGACCAGCTGCACCTGGGCTTTGCCGGAGTTCTCCGTGTTATTTATGGCTCAGGGGCTGCACTGAGCGTGACCCAGGTTCTGTCAGCACAGATGCTGGGGGTGGGTTCCACGGGAGGAGTCTGCAAAGGGGACCCTCAGCTCAGTGTCAGCTACGCCAAATGCAAAGCCTGGAAGAGCAGGTTCTGGTTTCCTGCCTTCTGCTGCAATAGCAGGAGCAGTGCAACCGTGTGATTAACGGCGAGAGTCCGAAAGTAGCAGGATAATAAATACTGGGAATTCAAAGGAGACCTCAGCTTCTGGCAATTACAGAGTTTGTGCAGCAGAGAGATGGAGCTTCTGACTCCAGTGTTATTTGTGACCTACTTGGAACTGAAATGTTGCAAGAGACTGTTTGTTTAATACTCAATTGCCATTTTTTTTAAAGTTATACCGTATTCGGGTTAAATACAATCCTTTGAACATGGACTCATAGATAAACATTCTCCTCAGAAAATTCCACCAGTTCTTGTTGTCTTCATTTTTACTGCCAGCAAGCGCTCAATGTGTTCCTTCTTTTTCCACTGCAAAAACCCCCGCCCCAAACCTCCATAACCTTTCCTATCATGTATCCAATATTTTATAGAGCAATCACAAAGGGTAGTAAATCGAGTAAAACATACTATCCTTGGCAGGATTTCCCTCATGACTAAATCCAATATGAACAAAGAGGACAAGGGCAAATAACTTCACTTATTCAGGTCATTTTTCATAAGAATCATAAAAATTAGATAGAAAAGGCCTATTAGATTATCTCTCCTCTCTTCCATTTTGCCAGTTCTGGGTTGTTCTCTACAGTAACCTTGTGAAATTTTACTTGTCCAAATGGAAGAAAGATAATTTTTCCTGCTGGTTATTATTTTTTTTTTTGAGTGGAAAAGGATGGATGGTTTTTCCATCTGAGCTAGAAGCACTTCTTGTGCTTCTACAAGGCTCATTTTTAATTTCCACAACTGTCTCCTCTTCAACAGTTTTATGTTCCTCTTTTTGGGCACCGTGATCTTATCGTGAGCGTTTCCTAAGCTTGGGCCCATGTTTTTAATTCCACCCCATTATTCCAGTTGTTCAAGTATTGGAATAACGTTGAGGCCATCTGTAACAATCTCACCCCATTGTGTTTCTGCCCTTCAAGTGCTCGCCAGGATTAATGTACCACCAACAACAGATTGTTCTTGCTGTATAGTGGGAAATGTTTATAAATGCTCTTCAGATTAAAATAATTTAAAATCCTCTTAAAAAATTGTTTTCCCCCTCCCCCAGAGAACTGCCAGAGAAGTATATATAAGATGACTTAAACCACCCAAACCAGTAAAAACAAAGCCTCTTACAATGGTAAAGGACCATGAAGATCTGGAGAGAAGCTGTCGGTGCAGCAGTTCCAGAGCTTGTGTTTAACTCCACACATGTGGTTCAATTGCTGTGCTGAGCTTCTCACAGGCTGAAGGAAACAGTGGAATGGTTTTGACATTTGTTGCTCCAAATGAAAGGCGTGTCATTGTCCAAAAAATGCTGAAATGAATATGGGTTTGGAAGGAGTTAATGTTTAAGGAGTGTGTGTGCTTATCTGCTGCTGAAAGGTCACTGAGTAAATTCTTCAATGATCCCAGTGTTGTGGGGATGCTGCTGGCATGACAGCTCTTGTTCTGTTTCCAGAAAACAAGAATCTGGGTTGGGACTCTGGAGCAAATGGGGATGTGTCTCATGTTGCTGGGAAATAGGGAATCATTGAATCATGTCACAGAATCCTAGAATGGTTTGGTTTGAGAGGGACCTTAAAAACCATCCAGTGCCACCCATTCCATGGGTAGGGACACCTTCCACTATCCCAGGTTCCTCCAAGCCCCATCCAACCTGGCCTTGGACACTTGCAGGGATCCAGGGGCAGCCTCAGCTTCTCTGGACAGCCTGTGCCATCCTCACAGGGAGGAATTCCTTCCCAGCATCTCATCCATCCCTGCCCTCTGGCAGTGGGAAGCCATTCCCTGTGTCCTGTCTTTCCAGGCCCTTGTAAATAGTCTCTCTCCCTCTTTCTTATTGGCTCCTCCAGGCACTCCAAGGCCACACTTGGGGGCTGGAAGAGCACGTGGCCAGGGCCTTTTCATCTCCCAGCACCCCCAAATCCTTCTTCACAGGGCTGTTCTCAATGATTCTTCTCTCACTTTGTCCTTACACCCCAACACAGCGCGGCACTTGTTGAACCTCATGATTCCCTTCAATCTCCGGCTCCTCAAGCTTGTGTGTCCCTCTCTGGATGGCCCTGTCCTTCAGGAGTGTCCCCTGCACTGCTCAGCTTTCAGGAGCAGTGGCTGGATGGAGTAAAGAGGTTTGGCACAGCGTTGGAGCATGCACCATGAGGGATCCTATGCCAGCAGCTCTGGGACCACACACGTGTGTCATCTTCATCTCCTCAGCACCTCGAGAGTGAATTGCTAGGAGTGGAATTTTGGAGGGAAAATAAGGGAAAGGAATGTGGCCAGCTCAGTCAGGGGGGGATTACGTGCCTTAGTCTGTTCTCATCCTAAAGGAGTCTCAGCATCCAGGACTTGGACCTCCCCAGTGTCTGCTGGGTTCCTGAATTACTGCACACTCCTGGGTGACGTTAGGGAGATCAGGCAAGTCTATAATTCATGAACGGGAGATATATTGAATGTGACAGGGAAAACAAAGAGAAATTAGGATCCACAGAATGAACATTTGTGACAGCAGCAGAGGATTCTTGGAAGCTGCTTGTGGATCTTAGTGGGACTGATGTGCTGCTATACTAAAGGGAAATAAACCTTTAATATATAATAAGGTGGCTTCTTTTGAGAATTGGTTTTTGACACGTGTATTTGGTTATATTTTAGTCTAAAAATCATGTCTCCTGGTCAGATAGATAAGAAAATAAGGTTTTGTGTTTAACAACCTCCATAATTACCCTTCTTCTGTCTCTATGGCCACATCTCATGTGTTGATGCCACTCCTGGGCATCCTGGTCCCTGTGTGGGTACACAGATCTGAGGAATGCTGTCCCTGTTCTCTGTGGCTCTTGTGTTGTGAAGTTTGTCTGCCTTTTAAAATAGAAGAGGGGACTACAGTCTGTGGTACCACACAGGGATTTTGCTTAAAAATACTCCTGTTTTGGGAGAGTGGTTTCACAGTGAAATAAAACTGGCATCCTTTTGCTCTGTTCTCCATAAAATCCATGGATGGGAGGGTGGCCATGTACAGACTTGCTGTACATTAATTTTGTTTGTAAAAGCGCTGTAATTATACAGCTCTCCTGCCAATTTGGCACAGGAAGACAAGGAAAATCCCGAGCGGAATGCTTTCCCCATGAAAAGTCTTTCTGTAGGGTTTTTTCCTCCTTTAGCTTGAACATAATAACCTGATTGGCAAACCATTTCAAAAATGAATTGCAGGGCTTCCAGCTTGAAATGATTGGCTCCATAGGAGTTATGGCTTTTGCATACGTGGGGGAAAAATCCAACTGTGCTGCTGAGATCCTCTGGGATGTCCTCTTGGAGAGCCTGCCAGGCTGCAGTGACCTGGAATGTGTCCAGCTGGTGCGTCACCTCTGCTACCAGCGCTGCATTTCTTCAGCTTTTAACTCAATTCCTGCTCTCACTGGCAGCTGTTTAATTCTTCTGCCAGAGATAGCTTCAGGAGGGGGAAAAAAAAAAAAAAGAACTGCAAATAGAGGAATTGTTTGGAATATTGGGTCTAAACATAGATGATGGTGATGGCTGGTTCCATTTTTAGCTTTCTAAAGAAACGAGGCTTATCCAGCAGTGACATCTGCTCGTCGGCTGCTTCCTCGCAGGTTGTGAATGCGGGGGTCAATGTCAGCCAAATTTTGATTAAAAACCAAGTTTTGCTCCAGGTTTTGACATTTGGTGGATGAGGACATTTGACTTTGGAGCTTGGTGGTGATTTCTTTTTGACCACTTGGCTGCAGGGCAGGGGATGAGAATGGGTCATACAAAGCACTTTGGAATCACTCCTGGGAGCAGGAGAGGAGGAGAAGTGCTGGTGTGTGAGCTCTGATACGAGGACAGAGAATAAAAATCATGGCCAAACCATATTCCAGTAGCTCCCTGTCTCCAAGAGCGGCCTACCCTGTGTCCCTAGGCAGGCTCCCACCAGGGGATGTATTCTCCTGCTCTGTTCCCACCTCTGCTTGTGCTGCCACGACCATTTGTGGATCACCGAGGCTCAGGGAACGTTTTTGGCCGTGTCACTCGGAGCTCAGCTGAGCTTAAGGCGGCTGTGAGAGTGAAGGCCAGCCTGTCTGAGGTGCCAGTGGCTCCTGGTGGCCCACAAAGCTGCTTTGCCTTAAGGAGCCCGGCTCCGGGCAGGATTATCCGGCTGCCTGGGAGAGTGCCACGCTTCCAAGTGGGCATGGAAGTGTCTCTGGGAGGAGGATCAGCACCTCAGTGTCCCCTCAGTGCCTGAGCAAAGGTGACATGTTGAGCTTTTCAGCTCGAGTCCTCGGGGTTTCTCTCCTGCGTTAGAATCCAACCGGCTCGCTGGGTTGGAAGGGACCCTGAGGGATCATCCAGGCTGACCAAATTCACAGCATGTCCTTAAGGGCATTGTCCAGGGGCTGCTGACAGGCTCGAGGCGTTGACCACCTCTGCAGGAAGCCACTTCCAGCATTTGATCACCCTCTTGGTAAAGAAATGCTTCCACATGTCCAGCCTGAAGCGGCCAGTGGGACAATTCTCCCTCGCCCGGCTCTTGGATGCATCCCATGGTTTGCCCTCCCTGCTGGCTCCAGCTGACCAGCACCCCCAATTCCTGCCTGCCAGGCTCTCCAGCCACTCCTCTCTATGGATTTTGGTGGATTTGTGCAAACATCTGCTGGACCATGGCTGGTGAAGGCCACGTTCTGCTGGGCAGGCTTTGTGGCCCTGCGTTCCCGGTGGGAAAGCAGCAAGGCCGCGTCTTTGGGAATTGTACCAGCCTGGAGAATAAAAGCTGCAGCATTCATTTTGGAGAGGACTTTGCCCCATTTGGGATCTGGCAGAAATGTTTTAGGGTTTAGTGATGGGGAAATGCTCTGGCTGCAGAGCTCTTTAAGGCGCCCTCCCAGAGTCTGTGGGGAGCTCTCGGCCGAGGGAAGTAAACTGGTGACCTGGAAAAAGAAAATGAAGGAAACAAGATTAGTCTGCTCAACAGGGAATGCCATCCTGGGATTTATTTTGGTTCCTGTCAAAGTAACAGCCTGAAAGACTTTATGCAGAGAAAATTTGTGTTTTGTAATTGGAGAGGAAAAAAATGCATGCTTTTGAGACATATATTTATATGTAAAAAATATAGAGCTTGGTTCCTGGCTGGAGGCTCTGGGAGTGCTTTGGAGAGGCTACTCTGCATGATATCCTTTATTTAGCAACTGTCATGCCCGTTTGCAGGATCTGTGGTGATAGAACCTGTCCTGGGAAACGTCTGAAATCCAGAATCATGAAATATTTAGTGGACCGTTCACTGCTAATGGGCTCCAGCCCTGCGCCAGCACCACAGGATCAGTAACAAAAGGCTCTGTGTACCAGTGCCAAGCTGCCTGAGACTGCTCTGAGTTTGTTCAAGTCTTATTTCAGGTTTTATCAAAAGCAAAATCTGAGTCCAGCAAGGCAGGGTTTGGTTGGTTGAAACCAGCAAAAGCTTGTTTTATTTTCCTTGCTCAGAGGAAACCTGGGATATGTCATGTGTGGCATAAACAGAAGTGAGTTATTTTTTTTTCAGCAGTAGATAAATTGATGTGAGAAAAAATACACAGTATTGATTTTCCTTTTCCTGTGGCTTTTGAGAGGTTGTTAATGCAGCAAGTACACAAGAGCACTCATATGTCTGTCTGCACAGTAATCGCTAATAAATTGACTTTCTTAAAAACAATTTTTAGTCTGTAGTTTCAGTGACTTGATTTGTGGAGTAGATGATATCTCCTGGCACATAATTACTCATTTTTGGGCCTTGTAAAAGGGGGGAGGATAAATTTTCCTGCATTATCTGTAGCACTGAACATCTCTCCTATTACTCACACAAGTTTTTTCTCTGTGTCTTCTTCCCTACTGTAGCTGAGCAAAGAGGTTTTTAAGGATCTGAGGCTTTTCTCAGTGTTAAAATTTACAGTCCAGACACTTTCTAGAGCTAATTCTTGTGCATTCTGATGCAGCAGTGGTCATGATCCTGACAAGGACAATGATTTATGCTCAGGGGACCAACAATTTGTTTCTCTCAGTGTCTCCAGAGTGACTGCAAAGAACCTGTTTTCCTTTGGGAAAAAAACCCCAAACCTGCAGTAGGACCCATGGTGATAATCACATTAACAGCCCAGTGAGAGCAGTTTGATGGCATGTGACAGAATGTGACATGGCAGGCCCTGTCAGTCTGGTGGTGGTGATGATCTGAGGATGCTGAGGAAGGCAGTGGGCAGGAGCTGACCCATGGAGTGGGATGAGGTGTTGGTCCATGCTTGGGGAATTGGGGGTGTCCAGTGGAAGCACTTCTGGTCCTGATGCAGAGGTGGGCACATGGTGATGCTTTGGAACCACTGATGTTCATGGACACTTCTATGATGCTCTGTTTTTGCTGTTCTGGGCTTGCAGTCGAAATTTGGTGGTTGTTAATATTGTCTTCCCATTATCCAGTGCAGGATTGCATTGTGTCCAATTTCTCCTGGATATGGTCTACACAGTCAGTGTTATCTGGGATTTGTTGTCCCAGAGGTTTTGTTCTACAGCCTTGTAGGTTGCTATGGTGGCACAGGGACCATGTTGTCACTGTTGTAAGAAGAGACAGACATTGATTATGTTGCTCTGAGGTGATTTATTCCCAATAACTCCTTGTCTTGGCAGTCATCTGGTGATCTCAGCTCTCATGACAGTGATCCTTCTTCAGTATCATTCCTGACAGCATTTTCCTGATTATTCCCTTGGTCTTTGCTGTTGTTCTAATATCCCACTTGTTTTTAGCCACTTTTCTGGTTTTTGGTCTCTCTTCCCGTGGTGGTTCTCAAGGTCCTGCCAAATCACAGATCTCCACTCAGAAACCTTTCTGTGGAGGAACAGTGACTGCACTGTGAGGTACAAAGTGAAATTTAGGACTTGTAATTCTTGCACATTCACAGCATTGCTTTCCCCCCCACTTTATGTCCTGTTTACAGTGCAAATGGTTTCTGCAGGAGGGCCGTGGACATCTGTGTGTTTGGCTGTTTATTGCAGAAGGCTTTTAGTGGGTCAAGCAAGCACTCGGAGGGGAGCTTCTGGAGTGGCCTGTGAAACGATTTTGCTTAGTTTTGTTTTAGCACTCCTTGCACAAACCTCTGCTCCCTCCCCTTGGGTCACAGCTTTCCAAGCTATGCCAGCAAAAGCAGAGTCAGGCTCTGCTAAACTCAAATAAAGCACGGGGCACATTTAATTTGCATTTGTGCAGAGGTGCTTAATTACAAACACCTCTGGTCCTGCCACAGAACTCCTGGTAGTTCTTTGATTGCTCCCAGTAGGGAGCTGAGCAGCTTTGAGGGTGGATGCTGTTCCCTTGGGTTTGGGAAGGTTTTCCACATCCCTAGGAGTGGTGTGCTGTGAGATGGATGAGTAAAGGTCAGTGGTTTGATGTTCCCAGAGGGCTGGTTATTACAGGATATAATCATGGAATCATAGGATACCCCGAGTTGAAGGGACCCACAAGGATCATTGTGTCCAAATCCTGGCCATGCTCAGGACAACCCCAAGGATCCCACCATTAATCCCACCCCAGGATGTGTGTGACCCCTCCCTGAGGGCTCACAGTGAGACCAACACTTCCAAACTCTGTCTCTCAAGGATTTGGTAGGTGGGGTAGCATCTGTAAACCCATGGATGGATTGGAAGGAAAGCTTGTGGTGAGACAGGGAAAACAACCCCAGACCTGAGCTATTGCCTGAGGAAACATGGGAATCCCCATTAGAAAGATTTAGATTAGAGAGCACATCTGCCAGGAGTTTGGCTCTTGGAATTCCATCAGGGAAGTCCCACCTTATCTTCTTCTAGAGATTAAAAAACAAACAAAACAAACAAACAAACAAAACACAACAGCAAAAAACACACCAAATCCCATCCTGAAATTACATTGCATGTCTGCTGTATTATTTATATGCCTAGAACTGGACATCCCCTTGCAGTGCATCCATATCCTCCCAAGAGATGGTCCCAGGATATTCCAGGTCCTACTTTGGACATGCAAGCCTTAGATCCAACTTGCAAATTGTCAGGGAAGTATTTTCTACTGAAATACAAAAATCCCCTTCTCACCCCCTCAAGAAACATTAAAGCCTGTTTGGAGGAGTGAAAGTGCAGCACAACATTTAGTTATAAATTGAAGATTTCCAAGCTATGTTGACTTAGAGCATCTGTTAGTGAAACATGTCTGCTCTGCAGACAGCTTTTGTACTTGTGCTGTGCAAGCACATTTCAAACAAGCACAGCAAATGTGCTGCTGAGAACAATCCAGCGGTGCTGCTTGGGTCATTCAGATGACTTAACAGGTCTTTTCCTTTTCCTTGCTATCTGTATTAAATCAATGATTCATATAAATTATGCCAAAGGGAGTTAATTGTTATTGCATGGTATAAAAAGCTGCCAAACTAAGGGCAAAACTCTGATTGCAGTGCATGAAATAAAATGGAGCTGTGTTCTGATTGCTGAAAGCATAAAATGGCTGAACCTGTCACCCCCAGCAGAACAGCCTGGACTGGAATTCCTGTGGAAACAGCAGCAGCAGAGGAATTGTAGAAGCAGAGGTCTGGTGACTGTGGGGTGTTTGGAGGTTTTGGTACATTTGGATGTCTTCAGAACACACAACAAACATTAAATGTGAACTAGCCAGCTCAAAGAGCTGTGCCTCTCTGGTGCCTGGGTCTGCAGAGGAATTCAGGAATTTAACTTTGTTGGTTCAGTGGGAGTTGAGCTCCTAAATATCTTTGTGAGATTGGACTGTGGTCTGTCTAATATGGTTTATTTCTCATCTCTGCAAGAGGGCACTGCTACCGTTCTCTCTTGTGGTTCCCCTGGCACATTTTCAGGGCTGTTTGAAGAGGAATTGGTGCTTCTCAGGGTCTGGAGCTTGACTGTGGCTTTTCCAGCTTTTCAGGGTTGGACTTGATGATTTTGGCTGTCTTTTCTAGCCTGAAGGATTCCGTGGTTCTCAGAGGGAGGGGACAGAAAGGACACTTGAAGACAAGCTCAGGTGCTACCCTTTGCTTTGGAATATTTCTCGCTGTAGCCAGTGGAGAGGCAAAGGAGGATCTGTCACGTGTTACTTAATTTTGATGTGCAAAATTAACTTAATTCTGCACTAAATCTGACATGGCCCTTTCCTAGGGAAGCTGCAATTTACATGGAAGAAGGTAAAACAATGAGAAGTTCATGGAATGGCTTGGGTTGGGAGGCACCTTAAAGCTCATCCAGTTCCAATCCCCTGCCATGGGCAGGGACACCTTCCACTGTCCCAGGTTCCTCCAAGCCCTGTCCAGCCTGGCCTTGGGCACTGCCAGGGATCCAGTGGCAGCCACAGCTGCTCTGGAGAACCTGTTTCAGGGCCTCCCCACTTTCCCAGGGAAGAATTTGTTGCCAATATCCCATCTGATCCTGCTCTCTGTCAGTTTAAAGCCATTCCCCCTTGTTGAATAATGTGAGAGTTGAAACGCTGCCTGTTGTATGAAGGAGAATGGAAAAACATACACTTTTAGGATTTGTTTGGAGCTAAATTCTGGGGGTTTTTTTGTGCAAGGAAAAGTAGTTTTCAAATAGGAGTCAGCACTGGGAAATAAAATAGAGGAACGTGTGGAAGATGTAGGTCTGGGGTAGGATGGAGGAGGACAACAACAGGGAGATGTTGGCACAGAGAAGTGTTTGGAATGAGAAGGTGGATTTGTTGGCACCAGTGGGGAAGTTCAGGAGCACCACAACACACCAGAAACTTGGGAAATGGCAGTGCCGGAAATGAGGAAATCCACACTCTGCAGTGACTAAATAATTAATGAGGGACCATTTCTGGCCTGCTTGGTGACCTGACCTGACTGCAGGAACTACATGTGTGGGGTAAGGATTAATGTGCCTTAGGCAAGGTCTGTGCTGGGATTGGAACAGGAAATGATTAAAGTCCTTTGCAAAAGCTGGAGGAAAGCTCGTTATTTTGCTCTAATATTATCAGGAATTTTTATAATCCACGTGTAGCGTTCAGGAAGGTGAAGTAGTTGAGTGTTGGGGGGCTCTCCCCTATGTTCTCTTTAAAAACTGGGGAATATTACTCTTAATTTTGGTGAGTTTTCCACCAGCACTATAATACCTTTCCCTGTGGGGCATAGGGAATTAAGTGCACAAAAATTAAGTCTACAGTGACAGAAATTGCCAGTGACTTCTAAAGGAAGGAGAGTTTGGGACTGCTTCGAACAAGTGCTTAATAAACCCCAGTGAAAGAAATGTTGACTTAACTCATTTTTAATTGCTTTTAAGCTCTTAAGTGAGTTTGTTATTGAAAGTAATTAAAGGCCTTGAAAGATTGTGGGGAACATTGGGAACACCTCCATGGAAAGGCAGTTACTCACCTTAAAATAATTTTTACTGCTACCTAATCTGTCTGAATCGCTCAATTAAGTCCTTAATGAAGTGTGATTCAGCACAGGGATGCTGCTCAGGTATGGCAGAATGTGTGTGCTTTGGTTGTAATGGAAGGCAAAACACCTGACAAATAGTCAATTGTTGTTTTGAGAAACTTTATGGATAAATTAAAAAAGACCAGTCAGTTTTGTGAAGCCCTTTTTTGACCAGAATTCCTTTTCCCAAGACATACATGAGACCTGGAATGGGTGAATTTTCTAGAGCTGAAAGGTTTCCTTGCAGAATTACAGTTTAAACAATGTTTTCATCAGCATGGCTCAGCTGATTTTTCAGATGGAGATAACTCCAGCAGGAAGTGTCTCTGTCAATACAACAATCTCCAAATTGATTTTGTTGTCATGTTTCCATTGAGGACGGTGGAGAAAAGATTTCAACGCTGCCTTGTGTGCCTGCAGTGGAAAAACATCCTGAAGGGATCAAGGGCTGTTCTTAACCTGGAATTCAGGTTGAGAGAGAGGACTCTGTCCCTGTGCCCAGGTGAGAGCCCACCTGCAGAGCTGCCCCAGCCCTGGGGACACAGCAGCAGGAGCTGGAGCTGCTGGAGAGAGCCCAGAGGAGGCCCTGGAGCTGCTCCAGGGCTGGAGCCAGGCTGGGAGAGCTGGGGGTGCTCACCTGGGGAGGAGAAGGCTCCAGGGAGCCCCTTTAGGTACTGAAAGGGGCTCTCAGTGCTCATTTTCTGTGCTCTGGTAGCAGTAGGGTCTGTCTCCCTAAACTCTGCTACTCAGCAATGCATTGAGCTGAATGATTCCAATATTCCAATTATTCTGAGTTTGGAGATTGAAGAAAAACCCTTCCCAAAAGATGGCCCGTGTAAATTGAAGTAGATTATTAAACCAGACTAGAATTTACTGCCCTTTGCTTTTCTAAACACAATGAAGTGAAAATCAAGAATGAGGGCATTTGTCTTCAGTGTGTATTTTTCTGGATTACAAACTTTGGCAGATGTGGTGCGGAGCGATATTTCTTGGCAAACTGGCATGTTTGAAAGTCTGGCCTTAGAGAAATGAGTCTCTTTTAAATGGAGCTAAATATAAAAGCAAACCAGCTCTCCCTCTGTTTAAGTCTCTCTTATCTGCTGGTAGGAGTTCAGATTAGAGTGTCTGACTTAAATATCTTGAATCCACCCATCCTGCTGCTGCATCGACTCCCAGATCAGCACCTGAAATCCAGGGCTTGACAGGAGCAGGGAGCCCAGTGCTGATATTTCAGTAGCAGTTGTCCTTTTCCTGCTCTTTGGCTCCAAAAGCAACCCCTCCAGTTTTCCAGGGGATTAGACTCCTTTTTTTTTTAATCAGTAACTGTGAGTAAGTAAAAACGCGGATGGGATTTGCTGCTTTTCCTAAGCTCGCTCTGCCCTTCTGGCCTTCTTCTGGCATCCTCCAAGAGGGAAAGTTATTCTAAGGATACAGTAGGAGTGATGTCAAAGGGGGGTGTGGTCAGGGGTGACATTCAGAATCCTGATGTGTGTCACTTGTCTTTCTTGGGGGCCGAGCCAACAGGGTGCTCCTGGAGGAAGGACGATGCCCAGCTTTGCCAGTTTAGTGCTTTCCTCCCTTTTCTTGCCTCTTGAGTTCTCACTTTCATCCTGCATGTAAAAAACGAAGGAGGATCCTGGGATATTTAATACTCTGGAGTTTCAAGAGCCATCTAATTTTAGGAGCTCATTGCACACCTGGAGTTGTTGAGTCATTGTGTGCTGTTCCATGGAGTTTTCCTGGAGGGATGTTTTCCCGTGGTGGATGTGTGCAAGGTGCTGCTGAAGCACATGGCCCTTTTCACCCTCTTCCTTAAAAACTCCTTCCCCTCCTGACTGGCCAAAGTCATGGCTGGTGATTCCAAACAATTCCAGTTTTTCCACCAGTTGAGTGCTGGAGATGGATCTTTGGCAGGAGGAAGCTCAGGAGCTGGAGGCAGCCCTGGGAGCCTTTCCCTCCTGACATCATCAGTGTTTGGGGAATCCAGGGGTGAATTCCTGCTGGTGCTGCCCCTCTTGCTCCATGCTGGTTCTGGCTGTGTCCTGTATTTCCTAACTCCAGGGTGAAGCTATCCCTGGGAATCTCCCTCCTCCTGTGCCTGTTCCCAGTGCTGGGCTCCCTGGGCTCTGCTGGTCCAGCTCTCCCAGGGCCAGCTGGTGAACCAGATCAGGGAACAGCAAACCCAGGTTATTTTTAACCTGGATCCCTTCCCTCATCCAGGTCTCAGAACAGCTCTGGGCCAGTCCTGATGGCACAGAGGCAACTGTCAGTTTTTAAGGAGAGGAAAGACAGGAAGGTGCTTCCAGCCACGAATGGCCCTGTGGTTTCCTGCAATGTTCTCTGCCTTCCAAAATGATTTCTTTCCATGCCTTTATTTCCTGCTAGGTATTTGCACAGATGTTTTCACTTCCAGTTGCTCCAGGTGGATCTTTAATTTTTAAAATTTTTTTTTTAAATGTGCCCTAAGCAGAATGGAATTTGGATCCATTCTGGATAATCTGCATGCATTCGTTAGCATTTTGCCCTATTCTTCCAGAATTTGAGTCCTAAGTGCATTAGGCTCTATGACAAATATCTCTGGTATCCTCTCTGTGGTGTCTCCTTGCTCTTAGCTTAACACTGCACCCTTCACTGTTCCCTTTAAATTCTGTTTCTTTAATTCCATTCCCTGTGGGAGTAAAGGTGTCTGAATTAACCTTCACAATGAACCTGCCAGGGCTTTTCCCAGTGCCCAAACAGATTCTCATTAATCCCTCTTTTGTAATGCAGGGAAGGCTTGGGTTGGAGTGTTTTGCTTTGATTTTTTTTTTTTTTTTAATGGAGGAAAAGGCCACACTGAGGCTGCTCTCACTGAAAGGTTTATTTTTATTTCTAAGACAACGGCTGCATGTAATTTTTAATGCTGCACTTTCTGGAGGTTGGCTGTTGTCAGTAGTACTGTCAATATTTCCTTCAATTAACAATAATCTTAGATAATGAAATTGTTTTCTTTTCATTACAAAGTCATTTGTGACTTAGAAACCCTGAGGTGCCTTATAATATATAACTTCCACAAGTGAAAATAATTATTCCAGAGTCAATTCTAGAAGAAGTTTGGGAAAATTGTTGAAAACAGGCAGTAAAGACAGTGAACGTTGACTTTTGGGGAATTTTTCCCTTTTCCATTTTGTGGGGTTTGGTTACTCAGAGGGCTAAACCCAAAATGTTGTGGAATAGGATTTAACCCTGCAGAATGTCAGACATTTGCTGAATGTTTTTATCTTCATTTGATAAGCAGTTGTGCAGTGTATTATTATTTTTTTTTGCTACCACTATTTTATCAGAACCCTCTGCAATCTACCAAAGCAGGTGTTTTAATCACCACATTCTAATTAACTCAATCTATTTTATAATCCCTCTACCCAGCTCCTACCACTGGAGTCCAATTTTGTGGAAAGAAGAAGGAAAATAATGGATTAGAAGAGAAATATAGAAGAATAATTGTAATAAAATCATCACTGAAGTGTAGCTACTAAAACAAAAGAAGAAAACTAAATTTGGGGCATAAGAGGCAGGATAAAATTAAAAATCTTGTTTTGCTGCTTGAAATAGCACATGGAGTTGATGAAGATATTAGGGAATGAGCTTCCCTATTTAGTAGCTGCAGTAATCTTAGGAAATATTAAGGGATTTAATCTCTTTCATAGCAAGAAGAAAGTGGGAATAGAAAGAGGAATTCTGGGCTGCAGGAACCTGCTTTGGTGTCTTTGCTTAACTTGATAAGAAGGATGGAGAGGGAATTTTCAGGGGAGCTTGTAGTGCCAGGACCCAGGGAATGGTGTCCCACTGCAGAGGGCAGGGTTAGGTGGGATATTGGGCAGGAATTCCTGGCTGCCAGACTGGTGAGGCCCTGGCACAGGGTGCCCCACAGGCAGGCAGGGCTGGTTTTTTGCTGTGTTCTTGAAGTTTCCCCTGACTAAATCCCAGATCACACTCTTGATGAGCAAGGTTGTGCCAACAGGGCTTCTCAGTGTTGTGCTATTTCCCTGGATTTTCCAAAGGCATACCTCCTCACAAATTTTTGGTTTTTCTCCTTCTTTAATGAATGTCTTTACACTTCCACTCAAAGACACCGATTGGGACTGATTGTTTTTCTGCAAATACATCCAAATTTGGTCAATCCTGACTGTTCCCTGCTGGTTTTTGAGCAGTGGCAGAGGGCAGGGATGTGTGCTGGCAGGTGGACAGCCTCCTTCTCTGCAGCTTCTCACAGCTTCTCTCTGCAGCAGCAGCATCCACTCCCTCTGAACTGAATCATTTCGACTTCTGGTCAGGAAAAGACAGAAAATGAGCCAAAAAAAATCCAAAAAAAGGTTAATCTGCTGAGTGGCAGCACAATGCAAGCAGGTATTGATGCTGTTGCAGCTAAAGAAAGATGCAGCACCAAGGTTAATGAGAGGTGGGGACTGTTCTTCTCCCTCTCTGTAGCAGCCAGAGCTGAACAAAAGGGGGAATGTTTGGAGAATCCCTCAGCATTAAAGGTTGTGGCAGTGCTGTCCTCCTGCCAAATCCTGGAAACCCTCTGGATGTTCAGCACCACTGGACACTCACCTTTAGTGCTTGTCAGCAAGAGCTATGGACTTCCTTGGTTTGTACAAGCATGAGGATGTGAAAATATCCCAAAATGGGGGCTTGGAGCAAACTGAGGTAAGAAAGTAGCTCTGAAATGAAATAACAATGTTAAAAGAGTGGGGATTGAGGTGTGAAAGCAGCAGAAGGAGTGGTTGGTGATCCCATGGTTGATGCTGAGCCTGGTGCAGCAGGCAAGGCTTGGCTTTCCCAAAATCCAAGGGGGGAGGAAGATGTGAGGTAGGTGGTTTTCTCCCCCATTTGCCTGAACACTTATTTTCAGCTTCTTTCTTGCCACAAAAGGAGTAATTTGTTTAATTTTACAAAATGTTACTGAAGCTGTTGGAAGTGGAGCTGCAGCCCACGTCTTCTTAATAAATGAGTGTGTGTATTCCTGGAAGGAAGTTAAAATGGGGCTGAGTTATATTTGGTACCTCCTGAAGTACTGAGGCTACTTTGAGTACAGAATGTGCTCTGAGAAAGACTAATTTGCCACTGCAGAGCTTGATGGGATGAGATTTGTCAAGTCTTTGTCTCTGCTGAAATTCACTTACGCTTTCCTCTCTTTCCTGAAGATATTTTAGGGATCTATCTTTGAATTGAAGGGCCATAAAAACAAGTCAAAAAGCCTGAAACCAGAATTAAATTCCAAGCAATGAATATGCTGCTTATAATGTAGAAATACAGAAGTCAAGCACCCGTGGAAGCAACAGGTGGAGATGTTCCTGATCTGTTTTTCTGGGTGTGCTCATTCTCTTGCTAGCACCAGGGTTGGGATTATTGGGCCATTGGAGCATCAGCAGAGTGGGTTTTGACTTCTCTCCAAGGATGCCATCTCTGATGGCAGGTGGTGGCTTCCTGCAGGAGGCAGGAAAAGGAAAGATTCAGTAAAAATGAAGATTGTACTGTTTTCTGTTCATTTACAAATTCGTGCTGTTTCATTAGCTGGCTGGAAGGGTCTGGTGGTGTAATTCTGCAGGGAAAGGTGGGATGTACCAGCACTCCCTAAAAAAACCTCAGTTGTTTTACTGGATTCAATGTTTTCTGCCTCCTGCTTTCTCCCCCAGAGTGTTTTTTTGAGTGAATGTAAACTAATACAGGATCAGTGGTTAGAAACCATGAAAAAATATTTAATGTAAACCTTTTGGTACTGGGTTGATTAAAATAAACAACTGTTCTGAGGAGCTGGTCCTGCTTTGGGAACAGTAGGGTTTCTGTTCCTCCCTATAATGCATAAAGCATGTGGAGTGCCTTGAGAGCTTTTTTTGGGTGCTGCACTTCATTTTGAGGGATTTCATTTTCAGTTCTCAGAGCTCTTGTGTCAGCTGGGAAGGGAGGATGTAGGAGTAACATGTCAAACTCAGGCTAAAACCTGTTTAGTCCCAAATCCTGACAAATAGCTGGTAAACAAGTATTTAAATGAAAGCTTGGACTTTGTTTTCTCCCTCTGGAAGGCTGGGAAGGCCTTGGTCTTATTGCCAGCTCTGGTATCCCTTCCCTCTCCTCATATCCTGTGGCTCCAGCGCTCCTCCTTTTTTTGCCTGCATTTCTTACATGTCCCATTTCTCCTTCTGCTCCAGTGGAGGTGAGGACCACTCTGAGCTGGGAAGAGCTGTGTTTTCTTCCAGCAGGTTTTCCACAGAGCCTCACGGGTGTTTTTCTCTCTCTCTCTCTGTGTGTGTCCTTGCTGCTGCAGAGCTCTGGAATGCTGTGAAGACTCCCTGCCCAGGCACACTCCTCTCCGGATTATCTCCATCCCAAGGAAGCTCGTGTCCAAGAGGTATTGTCTCACAATTCATCCTGTCTTTGTGCCCTTCAGTTTTTGCTGCTCCTCCCAAAACCCTTTCCCTGCTCCCTCCAGACAGGGAAGCCTTGGATGCTGTGGAGATTGCAGCTGTTGCTGTTTGATACGGTTTGGACTCTTCTTTCACTTTGTGACAGAAGCACTTTACATTTTCAAATGAGAAGTGATTTCTGGGTCAAGAAATGCATAAGCTGAAGCTCCAGCAACACTCTGTGCCTGGTGTATTTTATTGTGTTGATTTAGAAAGATAATAAACATCAGGTCTTCAGCAGCCTGGGTAAAACACACAGTACTTTTGTGCTGCTCCTATAAAGAATTGTGAGAGGGTTCTTTTTTTAATGTTTATTAGTCTTAATATCTTCCTAGTAAATAATACATTTTTGTTTTATATTAAAAAGCAGACTTGTGTTCATTAGCTGGGTCAAAATCCCCGGGTTGGCACAGACACCATTCCTGATATAAACTTCTGTCATTTGCCTGGAGACAGGCAAATTGTTTTTCTAATAGTTTCTATTTCTTGGGAGAAGAAAGCTGGAAACAACGTTTTCAAATAGAAACTTTGCTGTGTAATTTGGTTGGAGCAGTTTCTATCTTAACTCCTTATTTTGGTTTATGGAGGAACCAGCATGATGAGACCTGAGCAGGTCAAGCCTTTTGAGCATGTACATATGAATGTATATATGTGTGTATATATCTATATCTATATCTATATCTATGGTAATTTAAAATGTTATAATAGTGGGAGAACATGATCTACAGGAGCTGTGAAACAGAAACATATCCCCTCAGGAAATCCCTCTGGAAAGTATGCTGGGAAAATGTCCCTGTGTGCCTGCCCTTCAATTTTCCCTTAGGGACTCACACTTTGCTGTTGGGCAGAGAAGACACAGGGCTGGCTGAAGTGTCTGTCTGACCCCATCCAGCTGTTCTTGTGCAGGAATATGGAAAAACCAGGCTTGACTCTGTGGTTTTTTCCATTTTATATGTTTTGCTGCTCACTTAATGACATGAACTTTAAATGTCAGCTGCTCTTGGGTCTGCTGCACTGCGTTGGGATCAAACCTTTGGGCACACTCTGACCCTTATCCTCACAATAATTTAGCACTCCAGCCCTGCTTTGGGAAAAGCTGCCCTAAATCAATGCCTCCTTTTTGGGTACAGACAAAATCCAATATTTCTTCCTCTCCTGCCACCCCAGCTTAGGTGGGCTGGAACAGAAAATGCCAAAGAAAATGCCAAAGAAAGGCTTTTCCTTCCTTCTGCCAGCCTTGAGGCAACCACAGTGATCCCCTGTCCATCTCTTGCTTCCCCTTTTTCCTCTCTTCATGCTAGAAAAAAGGATACTTTTTTTTTTT
>VZRH01002301.1:66398-101043 GCA_013397555.1 Urocynchramus pylzowi | reverse complement strand
TTTTTTTTTTTAAAAAAAGGGGACTTTGAATCTGCTCCTATCCCTTTTTTCTGTGTGGTTTCCCCCATTTGGGCTGTGCAGTTTTTTTGGGATCTGAGAAGCAGAAATCCAGGGCTGTGGAAGGGGAGAAGCAAAGCCAAGGGTGGGTTTGGTGGGTGGTGAGGTGGGAGAAGGGACACAAAGCAAGACTGGAACTGATGGGAGATCCAAGATTGCCTTTCAAGTGGGAATATGTCAAGTGTTGGCTTTGCATAAGAAAACTCCTGGTCCAATCCAGCTCCAGATTAAGAAATTTGAAGCTCAAGAGTGGAATTGATGGAGCCTGTGGAGATTTGGCTGACCAAGCAGATTGAGGTTGCTCTCCAGGCTGTGATTGCCCTGCTGGGAATCTCCAGCAAATATTTACTTTTGGGTGACTTTATCTTGGGTTGAACCCCTCCCTGTTAGACTCAGTGTTCATTCAGAAATCCAAAGGTGGAGGAAATTGAGTTAAACTTGAATGTGTGAGTGTTCTATGTCTTAGCTTACTTAGGTTGTTTCCTGCTTGGGAAATAGCCCACTCCCCCACATCCTAATTGAAATTCCAGCAATTAAATAGTTAAACACGGGGTATATGTGTGTGTGTGTGTGTGTAAAATCCATGTGTTTCTATAAATACCTCTCTTATCTCTGTAATGGTTTGGTTTGATGTAAATATTTTTAAATGTGCTTTTACATTAGGCTGGTTTTTATCCAGTGTGTGTGAGTGGAATTTGGAACTGGGCCTGGACTTTATACTTCTGCTCCTCAGCGTTTCTGAACTCATGTGGAAAATTTCTGGACTTTTAAGTCTCCTGAGCATCTCTGCCAGTTTGGTGGGGTCTTCACTGGGCTGGGAATGCCCTGAATCCAGAGCTGAAGCTGGACCATTTTGCCAGCAGCTCTTGGACACTTGGATGCTGTTGGGAACATCATTTAGTGAATTTCCTTAGCGCAGGAGCGAATCCTTTGTTCACAGATCTGAAGTTTCCCTGCATTGCCAGCTCTGTTTTGGAGAACAAAATTCCTTCCAGAGAACATGTGATACAGAAAATAATATCTGTCGAGCCAAGTTGTGTGCTGCATCCAGTTCTGGGGCCCCCAACATCAGGAGGACCTGGAGCTGCTGGAGAGAGTCCAGAGGAGGCCCCGGAGCTGCTCCAGGGCTGGAGCCAGGCTGGGAGAGCTGGGGGTGCTCACCTGGGGAGGAGAAGGCTCCAGGGAGAGCTCAGAGCCCTGGCAGGGCCTGAAGGGGCTCCAGGAGAGCTGGAGAGGGACTGGGGACAAGGCATGGAGGGGCAGGACACAGGGAATGGCTCCCACTGCCAGAGGGCAGGGATAGGTGGGATAGTGGGAAGAAGCTGTGGCAAAAATATTTTGAAAGGGGATTTTTTAGAGGACTGGATCTGTCTCAGAAAAGTATTTGCAAGAGTGTTAGCTAGGATGAAATGCTCTTAATCTTTATAAATTCATCATTAATCTTTATAAATTCATCACCTTATACAAGGAGGAAGTTTCCCTATGTGATCTTTTGCAGCATATTTAGGTACATCACAGATTCCCCAAACGGTCTGGGTTGGAAGGGACATTAAAGCCCATCCAGTGCCACCCCCTGCCATGGGCAGGGACACCTTCCACTGTCACAGCTTGCTCCAGCCTGGCCTGGAATACTCCCAGGGATGGGGCAGCCACAGACTCTCAGGGCTTCCCCACCCTCACAGGGAAGGATTTCTTCCCAGGATGCATTCTAAACCTCTCTGCCAGTTGGAGAGGAGGCTGCACTCCCCCTTGTCCTGTTACTCCAGGCCCTTGTAAAGAGTCTGTCCCCATCTTTCCTGTAGGTTCCCTTCAGGCACTGGGAGGCCACCATTGGGTCACCCCAAAGCTTTTCTTCTCCAGGCTGAGCAATCCCAATTCTCCCAGCAGAGCTGCTCCATCCCTCTGGTCACCTTGGTGCCTCGTCTGGATCTGCTCCAACAGCTCAGCAGGAGCAGCATGCTGTGTTCAAGGGCTCTGTGGCTGAGGTGAGCCTATGGGAAACATCCTCCCTGTCCCCCCCACCTTTCCACAGCGCCTTCCCACAGTGTTCTCCACATTCCTGCCCTGACAAAAGCCGTGCTGGAAGCTGGGGCCTTTCTCTCAGATGTATAATTCAGCCCCTCTTCCCGGCGTGCCAGCCTTGTTTGTGTTGATGAATGAATGTTCCCTGTGTACAGCCTGCAGATTACTCTGCTCCTGGAGTACAGTCCTGCTCAATGTACCTGGTTCTGATTAAGTGCATTTGAATTTGGGAGTGTGCTTAATGAGCTACACCTTTCAGAGATTCTTTTGTTAATTCAGAAAAGCTGCCTGCTCTGATTCATGGCGCCAAAAGGGGTAAACTGCCATTAAAAGCATTAATTAGTCTTGGTTGACTGCACAAAGAATAGACTTGGTGTGAGCCAGTTTTTGATTTAGCCCTTTGATTTTTGCCTAAGCTTGTTAGAGGGTCTGTATCTCTGGCTGTCTCATGCTGGATTGTATAATTGGAATTTTGTGTGAAATTCTTGGGCTGAAGGAGCGAGAGCCAATTATAATCAATAAAGTTGTAAGGCAATTGGGCAGAACTTTGCAGATAGTTTAATGCAGAAGTGTTCCTTTTTACCATGTGGAAGTGATAACTTGGGATTGTCAGATTGGCAGGAACGACATCCTGAGGGTTTGCTGTGAGCCCTGGGCACTGTTGGTAAACCTCAGGAAGGAAAATATTCTCAGGAGCCTTGGATCTGCCCGTTGTGCAGAGCTCCAGCTGCATGTGAATCCTAGAATCCCAGAATGGCTGGGCTTGGAAGGCACACAGAAGTCATCTAGTCCAACCTCAGTGCTCAAGCAGGATCCCCAAGAGCAGGTAACCCAGGATTGTGTCCACCATCCTTGGGATTGTGGGTTTGGCTATCCCCAGGGAAGGAGACTCCACACCCCCCCTGGGCAGCCTCTTCCAGTGCATGGTCCCCTCACAGGAAAGTTCTTCCTCTCCTTCCTTCATTCCAGTTTCCTCCCATTGCCTCTCATCCTGTTGTACCACCCAGCAGAGCCAGGTGGTAGCACTGGTGGTTTTTTTTCTTTCCCTCTACATCTTTATCCATTTTCTACAGGCTAATTGGAAAAAAAAACCCAAAAAACCCTAGACACTGGAACATTGTTTGTGTTGTATCCTTGGAAATCCTATATTATATTGTTTGTGTTGTATCCTTGGAAATCCTATATTATATTGATGAGGGTATTTTAGTGTCTGGTAGCTCCTGTACTTCTCAATTCTGGCCATCAATTCTCCACACAAAAGTTTGAAAATTAATTGAAATGCAAATCATAGCCTAAGCTTTCTTTCCAATAGACTTTCCATAATTATGCTTGACTGCAAAAAAACAATTCCATTGCTATAATTTTGGTAATTGCCTCTGGTCTGTTTGAGAATTAAGATTTCCCTCTGTCTGTATGAAGTTTCCTTCTCTCTTAGATATTATCTATCACATTAACTGCTCCATAAAAAGAAGGTTGGATTGGGCTTCCATCCCAACTTGTCCTTAAGGAGCCAACAGTTGGATCCTCCAGCTCTGCCTTAATTTCCTGGCAGAACTAGAAGGTTCCTTCTCCCTTCCTTCTTCCTGCAAGTCTGGAGAGATGATGGTGGTACCATAGGACTTTGGAGTATTGAACTGGAAATATCCTCTGAATATTCAGGGAGATGGGAACTGCCTTTGAAATGAATTTTTAGCAAAAATTGGTTCCTAACAGCAGCACAGATCTGAAATGACAAATGTCTTTAGTGTATGGAGGTATTTAAGGGCTGTATTCCCTCCTGCCTTCCCTGAACACATCCAAGTCCTTGGGGCAGTGAGTTTCCAGCATCTGCCATGTTTGGCAGATGGATTTTTGGGTAAGAGTGAAAGCCTTTGAGCTTCTGTTTAGTTTTTCACTCTCAGTCAGCACATCCTTGGAGAGAAGTCCATCGTGTTGGAAGCACTGGAACAGCCAGAGAAGTGGGAGCTCCCCATCTCTTCACAGCCACAGCCTGGGCTTGGTCATTCCCAGCTCCCACCAATGTTCCCAGCTTTGTCTCTCCATTATTTGTTTTCCTTTCCCATTGAAGGAAGTGGTTCTTTCCAGTATGAGAAGCATTAAATTGACTTAAATGCTTTGTTTGCCAAAGTAGCTCTTTGAAGTGGATCTTTCAAGTTTCTTATGTGATCTGGGGTTGGATGAGACACATTTTAACCCAGCAATCTCATAGTGAGGAAGGAAGGGAGGAAGGGAGGGTGGAAGGAAGAGAAGGAACCTTCTAGTCCTGCCAGTTTTGATCCTAACTCACACGGTTTTCCACGTTCCCTTTTAACACTTGACTTGTGCTGGAGCCTCCAGACGTCGCGGGGTGATCCCTGGGATCAGCAGGATCTCACTGGTCAGCTTTTCCAAGCATGTCTCCAGCATTAAGTCTCAAACTGGAAAGGTAATCCCCTCGGGAGGCTTGACCTACTCTTCAAATTACTTTCTCCTGTTCTTTTGAGGCCTTGGGTTTTATTCAGATGGTTTTTTCCTCCTCATCAAGGCATCTCGTTTAATTGCTGTGACTGCCAGGCAGAAACTCACTCTCACTCTTACAGACCTCCTTTTCTTCAGCTCCTTCATAATAAAGTGGTTTTTGGAGCAGGGCCAGGCCTTTAGCCCAGAGTGTCTTCTGGTTTCATATCAAACAAGGGACAGCCCAGCCAGATTGCTTCCCTAATCCCTCTTCCCAAAGACAAAGGTGTCAGCACTGTCTAGACATTGGTGTTCCATGTGCTCATTCAAGGCTGAGGGTTCCCTCTCTCTCCTTTTCATCCCACATAATTGTCCTCAAAGCCTCCTAATCTGCCATTGCTCAGTGGGTGAAATCCCCCATACAATTTGGGATGGATGTGTCCAATTTGGGAGTAGGTGGTCTGTGCCCCTTTGGAGCAGAGTCAGGAAAACAGGATGAGTGAGTTCTTGCTGCTGTACAGAGCAAGCATTTAAAATCTCTTTTTTTCCCCATATTCATGCTGTATCCAGTCAGGAGATATTACACAGCAGCTGTTCTTAAACTTTTATATTTCTTTTATGGTTGTTTAATGTCTTTCTTTGGGTCGACATTTGGCAGCTTTTTCATGGGGGAGTGGGTCCTTACAAGCTGCAGATTTGGAGTAGGAAAAGTAACAATTTAGCTGGTTTCCTGGCCCTTTGAAATTTTCCTTCTACTGATGGCAGGTTTTGACCTCTTCTTTCTTTGGAACTGTTCTGCTGGGAAGTTTAGCTAATGGGAGACCATTAGGATCTTGTTTAGCCTTGGATGTGGTCTGATTGTGTAATGGAGAGGTTAGGTACAAAAAAATTAGGAAAACTGAAGACAAATTGACAGCAGAGCAAAATCACAAATTCTTTCTGCCCAAAGTTCTTTGTCATTTTGGAGTTCCTTCCAACCCTTTTGGGAAGAAATTTTCCCTGGAAGCAGAGCCTGACTCCCCCAGCTGCCCCCTCCTGTCAGGACACTGTGGCTGGAAATTCCTTGGCATTTCAGCGTGCTCCTTGTGCCTGTCTGTCAGTCTTGCTGGCTGCCACAGCTGGGAACAAGGAGAATCGTTGTGTTTTGTGTGTTCTATACAGCTGAGTGTGTCATTTCAAGTTAAAAATAAGACATCTTTAATGTCAAGATTGCAAAGTTCAAAAAGCAGAACGGGGCTGGAAGTCAGTAACTGCACTTTCAGTTTGTTCTATATTTATGTGAGGCTTTATCAGCAGGATTTCTGTCCAGATTCACTCCCTAAAAAGTCATTCATCCATGAAAGGTGTCTTGGATTGAGGGCTGTGGCAATTGGGGGATAATTAATTACTTATAACTTGTGAGGCCACCTAAAAATGAAGTTCCTTGTTTTTTCTCTAGGCTTTCCTCTGAGTTCAGCCTGGTCTGGTGGAAGGTGTCCCTGTTCATGGAAGGGGATGGGAATGAGATGGGCTCTAAGGCCCCTTCCAACTCAAACCACTCTGGGATTCTATGGAAACAAGCAGCACTCTACATTTGTGGAGCTGCTGTTGCCTTGTCTTTGGCTGGGTCAGGTTTGAAAGGTGTTTCTTCAGCAAAAGTGCCCGGAAAAGAGCATCTTTTATGAATAAAAGATTATTCATCAGAAGTTACCAGTAAAGGGGTTTGCTGTGGCTCCCAGGTACTGCTCGAGGATTATTTTGCCAGTTCATTAAAGGCTTGGATAGGGATTTACAAGCTGATAGCTTTGGTTCCTCTGGTGGACTGAGGCTGGAGCCCCTAAATATTTTGCATTTAATGTCGAAATAAAGTGGGATTTCGGAGCGAGAAGCCAATTCTCTTGTTAGTTTAAAAAGGATTACAGGCAGAGAGTTTGCAGGCTGGGGATTGTAACTGGGTGTAGCTGTGCTGTATGGGAAGAGCACAGCAGCTTATTCACTGCCACTGCTCCCTCCATTTCTGCTCTTCTTGGGCTGGAACAATGACACCAGAATGTCACCAGTGCACCCTCGGGCTCCCTTCCCCCAGCTGCCAGAGGGCAGGAATGGCAGATTCCCATCCCCACGGTGCTGGTGGCCTGCCAGAGCATCTCCCTGCAGTTTGCTTGGTTTGTCACGTGCAGCTCCAGCCTGGCTGGAGAGCCTTCAGTCGGGATTCAGGGCGCTCTGCCAAGGCGCTGCATTGTTGTCAGAGCCCCTGAGCTGATAAAACACATCCTGACTGCACAGTGTTGCATCCAGGGCATTGCATTCCTGCATGTGAGCTCATGAACGAGCCTAGGAATTTGTTGGGTTTAGCCCCGGGGATTATGGAGTGGGTGTGGGTGTTCTAAACTGTTAATCCATATATTTTACTGTTTGAAAAATTCATTTTCCTGAGGGTTATTTGGCACTGCAAGTGCATCAGCAGGATCTCTGTAATGCAATCAGAATATCTCCTACTCAAGAGGAAGCATGTATTCTTTTTCCTCAAACAAAAAGACAACTTGCTTTACGAGGAAAAAAAAAATTTCCTTTTGCAACCTTAAAATAATTCTGTAATGCAATCAGAATATCTCCTACTCAAGAGGAAGCATGTATTCTTTTTCCTCAAACAAAAAGACAACTTGCTTTACGAGGAAAAAAAAAATTTCCTTTTGCAACCTTAAAATAATTCTGTAATGCAATCAGAATATCTCCTACTCAAGAGGAAGCATGTATTCTTTTTCCTCAAACAAAAAGACAACTTGCTTTACGAGGAAAAAAAAAATTTCCTTTTGCAACCTTAAAATAATTCTGTAATGCAATCAGAATATCTCCTACTCAAGAGGAAGCATGTATTCTTTTTCCTCAAACAAAAAGACAACTTGCTTTACGAGGAAAAAAAAAAATTTCCTTTTACAACCTTAAAAGAATTCATTGGGGAAAAAGAAAGCTTTTTGTTTTATGAAGGTTTTGTGTCTGCAGGATCCCAGCTGAATGCCATGTAGGAATTGAGTGGTGCTAGTGTTGATTTAAAAAAAAATCAGAATTCCTTGGACATGGGAGGTTATCAGTCAAATACTGCTTAGAGAAATTGTTGTCATGTGCTGCCTTCAGCACCTCACTGAGGCATGGGGATGGGCAATAATTTGAGCAGAGCAGGCAGGGTAAGATCATCACTTTTCTCCTGATAATTTAACTAAATTATCAGTTTATAGTAGGAATATCTGTTGGTGAAATGAGAGGAGAAAATCATCCTTACACTTCCATTGTCCTTTTTCTCACCCACCTGCTCCAGAGCTTTCTGCCAGTGCAGGGAGAGCACTGCAGGATTCCCTGTGGCTCTGCCTTCCCCTGTGTGTGTTTTTATAGAGTTCCTCCTCTTGTCTGCTCCTTTGATTCTGCTTTTTCCTCAGAAGGCCACACACAGAGCTGAACCTTCAGTTCTCCTCACCATTGTCATCTTTTGTGCCATTTTCTTTATCCTTTTCCAGTCCCACCTGTGAAATAGGTGTGGTTTAAAAAAAAAGAAAACCCAAATGCCAGGTTTGTCATCTGGTTTTTGTGTTGCTGTGCCGTGGCTCACAAATGAGGGTCGGGCTCTGAACAGGCACAAATGAGTTTTACTGGCTCTTGAATGTTTTTGCAGAGGGAATTTAGAGCAGAGGGAATTAAAATGTGAAGGTGGATCTGGGAAAGGGGGTCCCACATCTGCTCCATGGGGCCCAGCAGTGGCACCAGGGGAATGGGCAGGAACTGAAGCCAAGGAAGTTCCACCTGGACATGAGGCAGAACTTCTGCCAAGGACACCTTCCACTGTCCCAGGCTGCTTCAATCCCTGTGCAGCCTGGCCTTGGACATTGCCAGGGATCCAGGGGCAGCCCCAGCTGCTCTGGGAAGCTGTGCCAGGGAACAATTCCTTCCCAACATTCCATCTATCCCTGCCCTCTTACAGTGGGAAGCCATTCCCTCTCGTGTCCCTCCATTCCTTGTCCCAAGTGTCCCTCTCCAGCTCTCTTGGAGCCCCTTTAGGCACTGGAATTTAACTCAGAAATGCTGTTAATTTTGAAAAAAAAGAATTAAGTGCAGTGTTTAATGCATTTTTTAATCATTTGGCAATTTCATTTTCATTGCATGGATACAAATATTACAGCATTCAATCAAGCATTGCAGAAGCTCCATCATAAGTGATTTTTGGATAGCCAAAAATTGCCTCTAGGGGATCTTTCGAAAACATCAGCCACTGCAATAGGAGCAGGATTTATTATTTTATTCAGCACACACATGTTACCTTGCATCTCTCAGCAGATGATTTCACTCCCTGCACTTCTCTCAGGGCTCTCTGAATCTCCCAACTTAATTATGACTATTATGAATAATTTAATCTCCACAAACATTGCTTTGTCTCTTCTGTCTCTTTCCCAGTTTCCACTGCTGGTCCCTGTAAAGGCTCTGGGAGCACCTTGCTGTCACCCTTTTGGGAGTCTGAAAATCCCATGTTTAATACAGGCTGTTTCCTCTTGCTTAACTGCTCCCTAATCCATAACATTCCCTTTTCCTATTGTCCTATAACTTTAATTTTTCAGTAGTGTCTCACTGGGGCTTTTGTAAGCAGCTTTTTGAGGTGGTTTATTCCCCAGTCCTGGACTCTTTAGCCACAGCTGAAGGATTTGGGCTGAGTTATTTTGCTTCCCATGCTGTGTCTGTTTATCTGAGTGAGGGCACTGCAGCATTCCAGCCACTTTGCTTCATGGGAGAGGAGACATTGGCTAATTCCATGGTAATCCTTAGGACACTTGTTGAAGATAAGGACAAGTCCTGTGCTGTTACACAGTGAGCGATTTGGATGCGATAAAGGATTTTCAAACACACCATGGACAGGGCATTCTGAGTTTCCACTGTCTTTTAAAATAAATAATATTTGATTTTATTGACTTTAGCATATGTTTGCTTTGTTTTCCCTCATGGAGTTCTCTGGAAATTCCCAACCTTTCCATACTTGGAATAAACAGGGAGCAGAGCTGTATTTGCTATTTTTACTTTCTAGCTTGTTTAAGGTGTTCCGTAGTTTTGTTTAAGCTCTTCTTGATTTTTGACTCATTTGCTTCCCATTATTTTGTTTTTCACTGAGCATCCTACTGCCTGCTCTCCTGTTCTCCCATTTTTTGGAGGTTCTCTCACATTCCTCAAGCAGACCACAGGCAGAGTCTGTTGCCTTTAATTTTCCCACCTTTGCACTCTTCTTCCGTGAAATGATCCATATTTTAAATCCTCCTGTGAACAGATGCAAATTTCTATGTCACCCTACTCATTTTAGAGAACATTGGCTTTTTCCCTGTCCCAAATAAGATTTTATTCTTGGCAGGGAAGAGCTGAAGTGCTGTTTGTTTGCAGAATTTCCAGATGACTGACGGCATGCTCAGCCCTCGGAGTCCTCACGGTAAACACAGCTCTTGCTACTGGAAAAACACATCAGAAATCCCAAAATAAAGCAGGGAATGTACAGTATTCCCAAGTTAGGAACACCACGTGTGGCTTTTGATGGCAGTTTGTTTGATTCTGCGATGTAGGAGAAATGAAATCTTTCAGATGTGTTCCAGGGAGAGCCAGAACATCTTTTTTTTTCCTTTTCCTACTCATCCGGAAACACTTAGGAATGAGCAATTCCACCTCTTTGTCTTGTTGATGGCTGTTTTCTCCTGGTATAAGGAAATTCTTTCCACTTGTGTGAGACCATTATCTCACAGGGATGTGGAGCAGATTTCCATTTGCTGTTCTTGGCTGGGAAGGACATCATGAGAGAAATCTGTGGGAAGCTGGGGAAAGAAAACGAGAATTTGTAGTGCCTTAACTGTGTGTTCTGACTTAGCCTGAAAATTCCTCTTTTTTGGGGTGCCTGTGGTGAGAATAACTAAGGAAGACACTGTGCCACTGATGGGGGTGCTGCTGCATTGTTATTTTTATTTGGGGCTGGCAAAGCCTCTTGGTCCCAGTTGGATGCTGACCCCCAGGATGTTGGGATGCCTTTTGTAACTCTCCTGGTGCTACATCCCTCTCCCACAATAATTCCCAGCTCTTTCCCCTGTGTTTCAGGAAGCCTTTGAAAAGGGAGTTGTCAGGTCAGATTGTCTTTCTTTAATAACTAGAAATCCCCAGGAATTTCTTGGTAAATACCCTGTAGGATATGCTCCTGGTATAGGTACCCAGCCAACTCTGGCCTTGGAATAGCTCAAAAGCCATAAGTAAATATGTTCTTGGAATTACATTTTAAAATTGGTTTTCGTCTTTAACTCGTTTTGAAGTTAAAACCTAATTATGAATATTAAATTCAGGTTAAAGAATCCAATTTTCTTCTAGTTCTGCATTAAATAAGCTGCCAGAATTCACCTGGTGGTGACAGGTTGGGAAGGAACATTCTCTGAGGTGGCATCACTAAACTACAGACTCTAGCTTAAAACTGTATTTTAAACATTAATTTGCATAGAATGGAGGTCCTGTCTTTCAGAAAAAAAAAAAAAAAAAATTTCCTCTCCCCCAGCTGGCCCTATCTATGATGAGACTGCAGTGGAAAAGCAGGATTCATGCTTTGGAAAAAGGGGTGTTTGCCAGACTCTCATCTGAACTGTAAAGAGCAGCTTTGGCTTTGAAATGAGCCGTGAGTTCACGGTGCCCTTCTATGGATGAGTGAATGAAGGATGGATTTGGGCTCTGCTGTCTGTTTTTCTGGCCCTTTGTGTGACGTGGGCAAGTGCTGGGCATAAAATCCAGCGGAAAATTCCCCCATGTGTTTTGTGTTGCTGCAAGTTCAGGTTGTGCCGGTTGATTCGGGAGGGGACGTCGAAACACATGTTGGCAGCAGTTAAAAAGGACAGTGTTTGCTGCTCATCCCAGCTGGTCTCATCCCAGGAAACATCAGCTGTTTATGCTGCTCAAACCACTGGAGCACTTCTGGAATAGGGGAGCTCCTGCAGCTGTCCCAAAGTGGCACCTCAGCGAAGCCCAAAGAAGCTTTACCCTGTCCAAAGTGCCTTGGAGATGATGGAGAAAGCTGAGGTGCCAGGCAGAGGGAATTCCAACAAAGCCATGACAGCCACGAGCCCTGTCTCAAATTGTAGCTGATTTCTGGGCCAGGGAACTCCTAAGTGGTGCAGTTGGCTGATTGAGTATGTTTTGGTCTTGTTTTGCTGCTCTGAACCAAGATGACTAGGAAGAGTATTAATATTAATTGTATATTTGTTTAATATAATTGAATATTTATTATATATTGAATATAATTGAATATTAATTGTAGCACCATTGGATTAATTGTACACTGGAGTTTCTGGCCTCAGAGAAGGGCAGGAACTAGAAGTTTGTGCTAGAAGTTTGTCTGGATTAGCTCGGGGGCAGTGCAACAGTCCAATGGTCCCAAAGGCCCAAATGTGCAAAAACTTTGGGATTTTGAAGAAAAAATGAAAAGGAAGTAGACACACAGAGCATATCAATACTTTACCCAACGTGCATCTTTTCTGCAATCATTAAATACCTTGAAAAGATCCCTTCCACCCCAAATCTGTGGATGATTCTGTGATCCTGATAGCGAGGAATGGTCAATTGTGCTATAAATTACAAAATCTGATGGAAGCTGAATTGGTGCAATCTGATTGACCATCTTAGACTCTGCTGCCTGAAAAATGTCATCCCTTTATTCCAAGGCTCCTGAAAGCAGTTCCTCTGGAGCCATTTAGTTGTGACGTGACCTGGCTTGTCTCAAAATGACACTTTGCAAGAAGTTAATAGAGCCATCTGTTTTCTCATGCTCTGATTGCTCCTTGAGCCCAAACAGCTCCGTGGGTCCAAGGAGAGCAGGGAGTGAGAGGGGCCAAGTGTTGAGGGGCTGTTCTGAGGCTCTTGGTGTGGATTGAGACTTTATGGCCCAACATCCCACCCATCCCTGCCCTCTGGCAGTGGGAGCCATTCCCTGTGTCCTGTCCCTCCCAGCCTTGTCCCTCTCCAGCTCTCCTGGAGCCCCTTTAGGCTCTGGAAGGGGCTCTGAGCTCTCTCTTGATCCTTATTCTCTCCAGCTCTCCCAGCCTGGCTCCAGCCCTGGAGCAGCTCTGTGACCTCCTCCTATTATTTAGGAATAGCCAAATTTCTTTATTTTTCAAGGCAGATCTCTGTAATGTCCTTTGAGTTTTGCTTTAAGTTTATGGATATTTTTAATGAGGTTCCAATGCTGTGAACAAGAACTTTTGACTTGCTTATCTGTGAGCACTGATTATTGACAGAGGTGTGAAAAGGAAAGTAAATCACACTTATCCTGACCAGATACTGGGAACAAATTGTTCCCTGGGAGGGTGGGCAGGCCCTGGCACAGGGTGCCCAGAGCAGCTGTGGCTGCCCCTGGATCCCTGGAAGTGTCCAAGGCCAGGCTGGATGGGGTTTGGAGCAACCCTGGGCTAGTGGAAGGTGTCCCTGCCATGGCAGGGGGTGGCACTGGATGGACTCTGAGGCTCTCCCAACCCAAATTCTGGGATTCTGTATCTTTCCTTGTCCTCTTGCTGTGTCCAAACCTGCCAGTGTGCTCGTAGCATTTTTGGGTGAAATACCTGCTCTTGGCATGGTGCTGCCGATCCAGCCAGCCAAAAGTTATGGAAGACTGGAGCTGGAAAAATGATGCCTTGTTCTGCAAGTTCAGGGATCCATAATGATTCATCTTCAGGTTGTTTGCAGCTGAGGGAGCAGAGCAAGACCCAGCAGCTGCTGATGGTGAGAGCAGAGGAGCTGCCAAAGCACAGGCAGTGGCATTCCCTGGATTCCCTGGCTGGAAGGCTTTCCTCAGCCTCCCTGCTGAATAAGTTTTTAGATGCTTGAAGGGCCTTTTCAGTGCATCTCTCCCGACTTCCTCTCAACCAGACTTGGGACTTTATGTATAATGTCACCTCCAGGTCTGTAGCTTCCAGTTAAAGCAGTGCTTGTGCTTCACAGAGATCCATATTCCTGATTTATTGCATCGGTTTTCCCCAATAAAGGAGTCATGAAATATAGTTTAGAAATCTGGACAAGTTTAATTCTATGGAGCAGCTTCAATTAACCTGAAACCTCTATTAGTTGATCTCTTTGGATTAATGGGTGATGGCTCTGTCAGGAGATACCCAGACCCATATGAAGTCTCCAGCTTATGTCAGGAATGTGTAGGATATGTGGGATATGGACCAGCAGATCCCCTGATTAACCCAGCCACCCCAAAATCCCGGTCAGGAGGGAGCCAAGCCCACCCCAGCTGCAGCACAACTTCAGCCCTCTCCTGGGACATGGGGGGTGGGCACAGACATCAGGTTACACCGAAGCAGAGCAGGGCAAGGTGTGTGGTTGCTCCAAGGCTGATGCTGATGAGAGAGAAGTGATGTGCAGCCATAATTAACAGCCACTTAATGGAGTGATTTGCCCAGGCTGTGCAGGATACAAAGCAGGATGTGTGAACACCCAGCCAAGGGTGTTTTGAGCTTTGCAGGAAATGATCCCAGGTCGTGGGCAGAAGCTGCTGGAGCAGCTGTGAGCCCCTTTTTTTTTTGGGAATGTTGAGATTTCCCAAACCTTTCCAGGGCTGCACATACTCACTGTTCTCATCACCCCTGGGAAAGTAAACCCTGGAGTTCCTGCTGCTCATCTGAAGCCCTACTTTGTTTTTTGAGCAAACACTGCACAGCCTTAAAGAGCTCAGCAGAACAGGATGCTTTTTCTTTGCTGGTGAAAGCAAGTGTTAAGGACTGGATTACAAGATGGGAAATGGAGTTGTATTTTTATGGGGCTCTTTTGTAATTGCAGGATTATGTCTAACAAAGATCCTCTTCAGCTACACCAGTATTTCATTCCCTTTGGATGCTGGTGACCCCAGGGCTTCCCTTACCACGTTAAACTCTCTGAGATGGAGTTTTTCACTCTATATTCAAGATGGAATTTCCCTTTTCTGTTTCTTAGTATTTTGTTAACCTATATTAGGAATGATTTCTCTGGATTTATACCAAATATAGCAGCCATGACTCAGCCTCTGTTCCTGGTTTTGGACTCAGAGATGCACTTGCTGCTTTTGCATTCCCTCTGTCTCTGTAATTTCCCCCTCTTAAGTTTCTAATCTGGTTCCCCTGCATTCCTCCAGGAGCTTCCTTCAGTTTACATGGCTTTCCTCTTGATCTCAGGATTTTCAGGATTGTCACAATATTTTATAAATGGGCAGCAGCAGTAGAATTCAGCACAGCGGGTAGGACAAGGGTAGGATGGTTTTAAACTGAAGGAGGGTGACTTTAGATTAGATCTTGGGAAGGAATTCCTGGCTGTGAGGGTGGGCAGGCCCTGGCACAGGGTGCCCAGAGCAGCTGTGGCTGCCCCTGGATCCCTGGCAGTGCCCAAGGCCAGGCTGGACAGGGCTGGGAGCAGCCTGGGACAGTGGAAGGTGTCCCTGCCATGGCAGGGGTGGCACTGGATGGTTTTTAAGGTCCCTTCCCACCCAAAGACTGGGATTCCATAGTGCAGCATATCCAGCTGGCTGTCAGACTGCCACAAAGCCCTCAGCTGGCATTTCAATGTACAGGTGGCAGATCTGGAGCTGCAGCGTTCTTCTGGAGCTCTGGGGAGATCCTGTTCCTCCACGTGGCACCTGTGGAGCCAAGCTCCTTGGAAGCTTGCTCCCCAGCTGGGGCTGTCCTCTGCTGGAGCTGTGGGGGGCTGTGGCCTGGCTGGAATCACTAAGCCATGGCACACATTGTCCAGGAGCCCAGGCTGAGGCAGGCTGCACACAGCAGGCTGCAGAGGGCTGGAGAGGCACGGGAAGCTTGGCAGTGGTGCCAGCTCCGAGCTCCAAGGTGGTTCAGGGGCTGATGAGGATTTTTTTGTGTGCCCTCTTAATTGCTGGTAATTGGCAGCACAGCCTGAGCAGTTCTGTCTCGTGTGTTCAGTTCTCTGTTTGCCTGCTCTGATGTCTGCAGAAGATTTGCAGGATCAGATGGCAGCAGTGAATTGCAAATCAGGAGGATTAGCATTTGTATCAAATATGCTCCAGCAGAAGGAGATTACAAGTCCTGGGTCAGCAAGAGCTCAGGGGTGTAGCTATGGAGCTGCTGCTGTGGTGGGGATGGGAATTCTGCTCCCTTCCTTCCACAGGGCTGCCTTGACAGATCACAGGATCATGGACTATCCTGAGCTGGAAAGAACCCAGGAGCTTCAAAATCCAACTGCTGGCCCTGCACAGACACCCCAGCAATCCCACCCTGTGCATGAGAGCATTGTCCAAACACTCCTGGAGCTCTGGCAGCCTCGGGGCCGTGCCCATCCCAGTGCTCCACCTGGGTGAAGAACCTTTTGCTAATAATAATATTTAGCTTCTGCCAACATGTTGTGTTCTCCTGTGAAAATGCAGAATAAAATCCTCCCAAAATGGTGCTCCTGTCCTTCAGTAGCAGACCTCCCTTTCTCTTTCCAGCCAGTGGACAGGTATTTTACATCAGATGAAAGACCAGCAGAGGAGCAGGCACAAATTTCATGTTTTTAGAGGTGCTTTTAGTATTGGCTGAGCTGAGGAAAGGAGGGATGTGAGGACATCAATGGCAGCTTCACCTCAGCTCATCCACACCGAGCTGGAAATACCTGCGGGCTCATGTTCATTTGAAAACTGAAAGTGGGAGCAGGGAAACCTGGGCTTCCTCTGCCAAGGGCTCAAACACCCACAGAACACACAGATGAACTGCTGCCTGTGGCAAACAGGCTGCCTGAGGGGGAAATTAAAAGTGCCCCCCTAAAAGCCTTTGTAATTACATTTCCATAGCCCTCAGCCACACTGGGAGGACAAATCTGACACTGTTGTGCTGATACCGAAATCTGGGCACAGCTGGGTTTTAATTTCCAGAGAAAACAGAGGGGTGTGAAGTGCATCTTCCTCTCCTTCTTTTGTGTATCTTCCATCTTCCTTTGGAATAGCACTAGGACTAGGTAGGGGTGATCTGCACATTGAGGGATGCTGGTGGGATGGCACAGCCCCAGTAATGCCAGTGAGGGACACCTGTGCCCTGGGAAATTTTTGTGGAAATACTTTATGGAATGTCATTCACTATGTTCTGCTTCTAAATGCAGGCACCATTGTGTTTAAATTCACGTAGGTAAAGAAATGAAAATATAAAATATATATTACAAATGTGATTAAAGGCATATTATTAATTGAAAAGGAATAACTAGATCATTCTATAGTTATTGAAAGAAGTCAATTTGGGAAAAGCATATAGAGAAAGGGGGGACCTTGGGGAAGTGTCTTGCTGTGTAACATTTGTTCTTTCTGAAGTGTGTATTCCCAGGCTCTCCAGATTGTAGAGGTCGTGGCTACTCTCATAATTTGCCCTCCTTTTCTTTCCCTCAAGGACATTTTTTTCACTCCTGTTGCCTGGTAATTCCTGTGAAGGTTTGCCAGGCCCTGCCCTGTGCTTTCCCTGTGCTCCCTGTGCTGGTCACATTGTCCAGCACTTCCAGAGGATGCACCTCCAGTCTGGTTCTCTCTTACCCACAGTGTATGCTGCCTACTGGGCTGCTCATTATATATTGAATTCCTCCTAGATCCCCTGTCAATTCTTCCTTGCTGTTGAAATTGTCTCTTAAAGCTGAATTAATCATTGAACAGAAACCAGGATCTCAGTTGCTGTTGTTTATTAAGGAAATGAAAAACATGCCACCAGTATTTCACAAAACATCTTCTGGGAATACTGACTTTATTTTCCAGGCATGGAAAAAAAAAAACAACTTGTGAATTCATTAAAAAATAGAGCGAATCTTACCAAAATTAGTCCCTTACCAGACTGGGGGTTTTATCACAGTTATTATCAATTTGGGCATTGTCAGAGGACAGAGAAATCTGGAGAAAGGAAATCTGTCTCTTGAGTAGGTGATGTGCACCTGTTGTATGATTGATAGAGTTCATTTAAGACGAAAATTGAATTGTTAGGGAGAAATGATGGCAGAAAAAAGCCTTATTATGTGCAGAGATGAGGCTTATCAGCATGAAAAGAAATGTGTCACAAATTGGTTGCAAATCAAAGGCCTGATTTTTTTCCTTCTTTTTCAAAAAGGCACAAATAAGGGTGTGCACTGTAAATCATGGAATTGCTGTGTAATGTGTGCTGGGATCTTTTGTGCAATATAAAAAGGCTTTTTCTCTGTAGAGTTTATAATATGAAGCTGTGAGGCTACAGACAGCTCTGTGTGCTTAAACCAGGTGGATTTATTCTGGCTACACCTGAGTGTGTTGTAAAATCAACACTGAATTCTAAGAATAATTAAATTATCAGTCATAGGTACAGAGATGGAATTGTTAAACTTGGAAACAGCCTTCAGGGACATTGAGTCCAAATGTTCCCCTGGCACTGCACCAAGAGAGCTGGAGAGGGACTGGGGACAAGGCATGGAGGGACAGGACACAGGGTATGGCTCCCACTGCCAGAGGGCAGGGATGGATGGGAGATTGGGAAGGAATTGTTCCCTGGCACAGGGTGCCCAGAGCAGCTGTGGCTGCCCCTGGATCCCTGGAATGTCCAAGGCCAGGCTGGATGGGGCTGGGAGCACCTGGGCTAGTGGAAGGTGTCCCTGCCATGGAACTGGTGGAACTGGTGGGTTTTCAAGGTGGCTCCCAACTCCAACCATTCTGAGATTTTGTGATTGTTTGACCTGCATGGATGCTGGAGCCCTTTTCAAGTGGCTCCCTGGCTCCTTCACCTTGCAGCCAGGAGGGATCACTCTGAGACGAGTACAGATGTTCATGTGGGATGGCTGATATTTGCTAAGCTTTTCCTTTTAAACATTTCCAAGACTCTTCCAGGACTTTTTAAACTGGTTTTGTTTGGGTTGTTTTTTGGTTTTTTTTTTGCTGTAAGCACTACTGTTATTTTAAGGAAGAAGGGAATGGCTGCTCTGCAATTTCTGCCATGCCATTCATTCCCCAAACCAGTCTTATCCCCCTGATGGGAAACAAGGAAGCAAAGCTGGGTTTTCCAGCCATCATAGGCTGGGGATTTAGTAGTTCTTTTTTTCCTGATACAAACTGCAAACTGTAAGCTCCTTCAAATTTCTCTTCCCACTCTTTAGTTTGGGAAGGTATGTCCAGAAATGTGTGAAAAGTGTTAATTGTTGACTTGCTGTGGCCTTTCAGCCCTTTCCTTTGTGTTGCTGCAAAAGCATTCCTGGTTTTGGCCTCCTGGGCTGGGTGTATTCACTGGAAACCTGAACAAGTGTTTAGGTGAATAAAAGCACTTCAAAATCTTCTGTAATGGCAGGCTGGAAAATTCTTGGCTTTTCCAGTGGATGTGAAATATGAATATGCTAATTGAGTGCATGCTGCATGTGTTAGAGATCATGCCATACATGCTCTGATTATTGGCTGCTGTCCCTTATACAGTGCCTGCCACTAACCTCTGGTCATTCCTGTATGGAATGTTTGACTTGTGCTTGAGGCCTGGGACAGCTTTTACAGACACCTGTAGCCTTCATTTAAAGATTTCTGTCGTGGTCATCTGTGTAAGCTTGCTTTCTGTTGTGCTGGTTATGTGTTGTTTTACTGAGCTCTGCCTGTGATTGTTGTGATTTTCTTAATTTCTTAATTTGAGTTCTGTTTGTTCATCACTTGGCAGCTTTCCCCCAAAACGTTGCCAACTTATTTTGTTTTTTATTTCAAGTGGTACCGAGTTGCTCAGTATATTTTCTGGGTTTTGGTGGGGCACATAAAGCCCAACATGAATCTGGAGTCTGTTTTTCTCCTTCCATGTAGCTTGGTTTCCAAATGGAGTGAGGGAATGCCACTGTCTGCCTGTCCTATGGATGGGAAAGACTTTCAGGCTCCTGGGCTTGTTAACACAGAGCCTCTTGCCAACACGAAATTACAAAAAGACGATGATAAACAAACTTCTTGCCAAAGCTCCCTTCCTGCTGCTGACAGATTTAGCCTGGGCCCTCCTTCATCTTCCCTGGTACTGCTTTGTTTCAGAACGAAGGTTCCAAAATATTTAAGGAAGAAGGGACTATTAGGGAGGATTGATCCCCTCCATTTGCACTGTTCATCTTCCTGTTTCCCAGTCTCTAAACCCCATCTGGGTCCATCCATCAGCGTGATCAGAGGAAGAGAAGAGGACAGGGAGAGATTTACTGTGCTGCCTGATGGGAAAGTGGGGCTGGAGCTGCTCCTCAACCCTGCCTTGGGTTTCCAGTCTTGACCAGAGAAGAAATCCCAGAAGTGACCAGAAAACAGGACCTGGGTGAAGATTGTTAGAGAACAATGAGGAACAACCGTGTCTGGAAGTGACAAATTACAGCCAAAACCTGCAGCACAGTGCATTTGACCAACTAAAGCCCAGGGAAGCCTGACCCATCTGTTGTTAAAAGGATGTCTCTGCCCTCATCTGATTTTAATTCCAGGAATATTGTATTGCTGATGTGCCAACTTTGTACAGTGTGATTGACTCCCAGAGAAATTTAAATGTTTTATCCTATTGCAATCCATGGGAAGGAGTCATGTTTTCAATATTTGGGATATGGAATCAAAGGGATTCTCCCATTTTGGGGGGAGTAATTACAAAAATGGAGGGAGGATAATTAGAGGTAGTGGTTGGAAATTTTGGAGCAAAACATAAATTAAAGCTTGTCTTTGAGGATAATGCGATGGAAAATGGGTATTACACCTGAATCCTGGTCCTGCCAGTATGGTCTGGTTTACCCTAGAATCATGGAATCATTTAGGTTGGAAAAGTCCTCCGAGACCGTTGAGTCCAACTGTGACCCCAGGCCAAGGCCACCAGTGACCTGTGTTCCCTGAACACTTCCAGGGATGGTTATTCCACCTATTCCAATGCTTCCAGTGAGCTCATGCTTGAACCCATTGCTCTCCTGCATCTTCTCTGCATCTGTAAAACAAAGCCAAAGAGGTGATCAATTATTTCATATTTTTAAAGAGCTTGGAAGGAGGGAAGATTGTATTTCTTAGTGTCAGAAATTGTCTTTTTATGGATTTTACCCTTGTGTCTGGTTGTTCTGTCTGACTCCTGCAGTGCAGCTTCTCTTAGGAGAAGGAGCAGTGGTTGGCTGGGGGAAAGGTCTAAAGCAGCTCAAGAAGACTCAGATAAGAAAGATAACCAAGAATATTTTGTTTTTTGTAGTGCCTGGGTGATGTTGTGGGATGGGTGTTTACAATCCAGGCTTTTCCTGGTGGCCAACCCAAATCTCCCAAGGCAGTGCTTGTGGAAAGGAAGGAGCAGAGAGAAGTGTCTTCAAGCTGCATGTTCCAGGAAGCCTTTTCAGCAGAACATGATGCAGTAGAATAGGGAAGACAAAAGAATGGAGATTATCAGCTGGAAGAGGCCGTGGCTCAGTTGGAGAGCACCGAGTACAGGAGTACAGCAGGGTTCATCTCCAAAGGGAAAGTCAGCAAGGCCTCAAGTTAGAGAAATTAATAGGAATGTATCAAGGAAGTTGTTTGAGAACTGCTGAGATTGGTTTGGGACTCACTGGGGCAGATATGTTAGATCTTTTAAAAAATACATGTATTTATTGGTTACCTGCTGGCGAAACCCATCAGACTTGCAGATAAAAGGCTGGGAATTTGCAGCATGGAATTCATCTGCATTAAGACATTTTCTTCTCTGGAAACAAGTTAATATAACCCCAGCTGTGCCAGAATCTTTTGGTTTTTCTCAATCTGAAATTTCTTGTGGGGGAAGTGGTTCAAGGCCAGGCTGAACCTGGTCTGGTGGATGGTGTCCCTGCCCATGGCAGGGGCTTGGAACAGGATGAGCTTTAAGGTCCTCCCAGTCCAAACCAGTCTGTGAGTCTATGATTCAATCATTTCTCATTTATTTAGGCTCAGGGGGGTGTTTGTGTAAGCTCTGCCTAATTCAAACAGGCAAACACGATGTGCAGGTGTTTTGCCACCCACATTCAGGCTCACCTGTGCAACAAGTGATCCCATCTTCCTAGTCCTTTTCAGGAAGGGCAGGGGTTTCCTTTACAATATTTCAATATGCAGTCTATAATATTAAATTGAATTAATAACTGAATTATCATTTTTTGATCCTCTGGCTTTTAAGCAGAGGATCAGCAAAAACTTCAGCAAATGAAAGCTCAAGATTTTTCCTGCCTCAGCATTTATTTTTTGGGCAGTCTGAGGTCAGCAAATTCCAAAGTCAAGAGCTGCTTTGTGCTTATAAATTATCTATTTAATTTTTCATACAATGAAGACAAAAGGGCTTGTTGCTGTTAGAGATGTCAGGCTTTTCTTGATTGGAAAAGCCTGATTATTTAGTTGTTCAGCTCAGAGGGAACAGCAGGTGATGAGAATGTGGCTCCCTGGGGTTTTGTCTCCCAGGACACTCTCCTGTGTCTCCTCAGTGAAGATTTGAGTGCTTCTGTCCTGGTTTGCAGGTGGATCTGATGGAAGATGCTGTAGGACTGTGAATTTTTGGGAGCTGAGGGAGGCTCACCTGGAGAGGAGAAGGCAACTTGGGATAGTGGGAGGTGTCCCTGCCCATGGCAGGGTTTGGAGTTGGATGATTCTTTAAGGTCTTTCCCACCTAAACCAGTCTGGATTTCCATGTGTCAACCTGATGTGTTCACATGTTATATATATATATATATATATATATATAAATAAATAAATAAATATATATATATATATATATAAAACAGTTTTATATATATATATATATGTATATCTNNTATATATATATATATGTATAACCCTGTTACATTTCTATAACAGGTTCAATATTTTGTTTCACATATGGGATGTTCAGTCAACTCTTAAGTTAAGGTGTCACTAAAAAAAGAATAAATTAAAGAAGAAGCTGCTCATTGTGGAAACGAATCTCTGAGCTCGTGCCCACTGTCCCAGACTTTTTTGGGGAAAGGTGGGGTATACCTTTGTAACTTGCCTAAATTAACCTTTAACAGATGAATTGGAAGGTAATTTAATTATTGTTTGGTGGATCCCAAGTGAGGGTCAAGCTTCAAACGACTTAAGGGAAAAATTGTCAGAAAATTAGTGGAATTTGCATGGAGTGTAAGGTCAGGAGGCCTTTTCATGTTCAAGGAGACTTTGGCTGAATATTATTAGCATGCAATTTGTATAAAATTAATTTAAAGAGGTGATGTGCAGGTCAAGGAAGAAAAGTATCTCTTTTCTTTGTTCATACTCTCTCATGTAGGTTCTGTGCCACCTGATGTGAAATAAATTACTTTTAGCACATAGAGAAAATAGTACCCTCTCTCCAGAGTGTAAGGAATGGGGCTCTCAGAAGGCATTGCATCCCAGTCCCACAAAAAACAAGGCAATGGGAGTTTAAAGGGAAAATCACCTTGACACAAGGAATGACTTGAAAGAAAATGGAAAAATGTCTGTTGTTCAGAAGAGCTCCCTTTTCCATTGTTTACTCTTTTCTTTTCAAGTTCAGAGCTACTATTTAATTTTTGGAGAGCCTGAAAGACTCACCTGTGCACGACACTCCTTTTAAAATCATGCAAAATATATTTATTTCTCTGTAAAGATTTCATTCCTTTATTCTGAAAGGATAATTAGAATAACTTTGTTAATTTCCAAGATTTTCCATGCCTGCTTGATTCTTATAGCTTTTATATTGGGCCAGAATTTGGACTTGGTGATCTTGGAGATCTTTTTCAACCATAATGATGGGGGGATCTGGGCACAGTGTTTCCAAAGGCACCAATGGAAACCAGTGGGATGGGGGAAAACAGTGGGATGAGACGTTCCTGGTGTCCTGTGTCTGTAGGAGTTTGGAGATGTGGTGATTCCTGAATCCCAGGAGTGGATTCCCACTCGTTGTATCACAGAGTCATTAAGGCTGGGAATGCCCTCCAAGGCTGGAAGAGCCCTCCAAGGTTGGAAGAGCCCTCCAAGGCTGGAAGAGCCCTCCAAGGCTGGAAGAGCCCTCCAAGGTCTCGGAGTCCAGCCATTCCCCAGCTCTGCCAAGGCCACAGTGACCCATTCCTGCCCTCCCTTGTGGCCCTTGGTGTGAAGCAGTTCCCTGGGGTGATGAGAGCCCGTCCTGCACTCTCACAGGAAGGATGAAATAGATGTAACCAGGTTACAGCCCCAAAGTATCCCGGGACTGTTTGCTGGCAGCTCATTCCCATGGCATTCCTGCTGGAGTTGCTCCTTGCTGGAGTCTCTCGGAGCAACTGTGGCTGTCTCAGGGATTAGGAAGCACTGGAAGCTCCTGCAGTAGAGCAGCCCTGGTGTTTGTCTATTTATCATTAATTTTTAGTAGTCTTTTCGTTGGGCATTCATGGCCACAAGCGAACTCTGCAGGTTCTGGCGGTGCAGAAGGTTTAATTTTGCTAATCCTGTTTTATTCCCATTTCAGTGTAGCTGTTTCAATGCCACAACATGGTGCCTGCAATGAATTTCAAATGTATTTTCGGGTGGCATTGTCTTGCAGAATGGGAGAGAAAATCATCCCTCCCAAATGCTGTTTGCAGGGGCTCTTTCCTGCTGTCTGGAAATCCCACCCTGCATACAAAGCAGGGAGGAAGCACAAACCTCTTCCTCACAAGCTCTCAAGCCCCCACCATGGTTACAACCTTTTTATCTGGGATAAAAAGCATTTTCTTTCATCCTTCTCAATAAGAGTGTTTTGCTTTTACCATTTAGTAACACCTAATGCAAGCCACCCATAAGCAGTCATTTTTTTTCCCCGAATTAGGATTTTTTTTTTTTCTACTCTTTACACACACAAGAGTACAAATGAAATGCTGCTGGCATTGAAAAGGCACTTTAGAAAAGCAGCCATGATTCCAGCCCTGTCTGGGAGCAGGTCCAACTGTCACTGGCTGGATTTTGGGAGGGAACAATGAAAAGGTGAAGAGTTACCCTCCTAAATTATATTTCATAAAATCACAGAATGATTTGGGTTGAAAGGGACCTTAAATCTCATCCAGTCCCACCCCTGCCATGGGCAGGGACAGCTTCCACTAGATCAGATGGTCCAGGCCCCATCCAGCCTGGCTTTGGGCAGTTTCAGGGATGGGGCAGCCTCAGCTTCTCTGGACAGCCTGCTCCAAAACTGATTTTCTTAAAGATCTTCCTAATGCTCTTGATGCTGTGTGTTAGTGAAGCCACAGATGGAATTCTGAGTCTCCCTGTCTCTTCCCACTTGCTTATAACCCTGATTTCCTTTGCTTTGAGAACGGCTCCTTCAGTGCTAACTTGGGGGTGGAGGGACAGCTAATTAATTAAGCACTAATTGTTGTCAAGTCAATCGGTGCTAACATGTAACGTTTGACTTGTTTACTCTCCCGAGGTAAAGTGAAAGGAGTTAATGATGTAACAAATTGTGTCCCCATCGTGAGGGACTTGTTTGGAGAGAATGGTGTTATTTATGAACTGTAAAATAACACGTTTTAACAAAACCCCCAGATTTTGAAGCGAGATGGGTTTGGTTCTGGTGTGAAATTACCACTAGATAGCTGTGGAGACAAATGCGTCCCCTAATAAAGCTTAATGACTGATTTTCCCATTAATCAGAACTGAGAATGTGCTTCATTAAGATAATTAACTGAGCCAGTTGCTTAACTGACAGTTAGGAGACACAAATTCCCAAGTTACTTGCTTTCCTCTTAATAAAACCCACAAGAAGCTGACCCGGCTTCGTCGCTTTTATCGGAGAGGGGAGCACAAGGGCTGTGGAAATCCCCCCGCTGGCGCAAGCTCCGCGACGGAGTCTCCCCGTGGGGAGATCAGGGGGTGGCCCTGCCCAGCCCCACGCAGGATCCAAGCCTTGACCTCCAGGTTTTCACAGTCAGCTCACGCTGAAAGCTCACCAAGACCTGCCCTTCTCCATCTCGCCAGCGGCGAATGGTCTTTTATCCGCTGCTTTCGGAAAGGTCAGGTCTGCGGCGCCGTTGGTTTTATCACCCAAGAACTGCTGGCTCTTCCGAGGGGGAGAATTCCTTGCCTGCCTTTGTGGCTCCTCCTCTTTGTTCATCTCAAGCTGGAAGTGGGGTCATGAGTCCCGAGCCCCGCTGGAGCAGGGATGTGGAAGATGAATCTGCTCCGGGTGCATTTGTAGGCAGAATATGCAGCGCTGGAGAAGTTGTGGGAATTAAGGGAGAGATCCAAAACTTGAATTATTAAATATGCTATCTGGTTGTAACGTCTGGTTGTAAATCCCTTCCTTCACAGCTGTCTGTGTCTGGAATTCTAACAGGGTGATGCTATCAGGACTCTGCACACAGACAGCGGCTCGGGAGCCAACGTAAGGCAAGCGTCTCAACTCTGCTTCTCTTTTGTCCTCAGAGTTCCCGGTCTTCCAGCATGAATCCTGTTTACAGCCCCGTCCAACCTGGGGCTCCCTACGGAAACCCGAAGAACATGGCCTATACAGGTAGGACGGGGGTTGGGGCTTTTCCTGCATGTCCCTGTGTGGTGGTGGCTGGTCCCCTGAGGAGGGAGAAGGATTTCCCATCAGGGAGCCGGATGGGAACGTGGCTGGCAGGAAAAGCCCTTCAGCAAAGCCAGTGCAGCGAGGGTGGTGAGAAGAGCTGGGGCTGAATTCATGCAAAGAGGATGCCCTGGAAATCCTAAGGAAAAGGATCCAAAGGGCTTTTTTCTTTAGATCAACAAACATGCAAGCAGGTGCTGGGACAGTCCAGCAGGAGGGCTCCCCTCAGGAGCTGCCCTGAACCACTGGGGTGCACGTGCTGGAATAATCCAGCTATGGAAATGAGGATCCCACAGCCAAGAGCCCCTTGTTTGGAGAACATCCAGGTATTGTGATAGGTGGTGGCTTAAGCTACAGTATTGACTGATTTTTTTTTTTTTTAATATTTCAAGTTGCGCTTTGGTTGAGTTAATGTTATGTGGAAGAGCAAGTCTGTTGTCTGTTTGAAACCTTCTTTAGAACTGAGTTGTCTAAAGATGTCATCCTTAATACTTGAGAAAGATGTTTACCATCATTATGTAACCAGTGGGGAACTAAAGTGCACTGGTATGGAAAGAATTCATTTGGGAGAGAAATGATGCTTTGGAAAAAGAAAAATCCCAGTTCAGGTGTATCTGGTTTTCCCTATGGATTACCTTGACTTGCTTTGATCTTGTAACCCCCTTACAAAATCAGCCCTGGAAAACTCCTTTTCATACCATTTTGGGGAATGTAATCAGCTATTGGGTGTCATGTTGTGTTAGGGCTTCCTGCTTTCTATTTACGTTGACTTTCACCTAATGTGTGGAATTATTTGGGAATGTGCTTTTGTGGAGGAGAGTGGTGACCAGCAGATGGGAATGAACATCAAATACTCTCAGCTGCTTTGTGCATGGGATACTCTGGTTGAGTTTGGCAGCCCTTTCAGCTGGTGGATCAGTGGGGCTGTGAGGAGCCCTGTCTGAGACTCTGCAGAGCAGAGAGTTCCTCAAAGGCGTTTTGCCCCGTTTTTATTCATCCTTTCTTTTTCCCATTCCAATTTATGCAGCTGCTTTGTTGGAGATACTGTAGCTTGGGGGAACTTTGGTCTCACAGTGAAAGCATGAGAGGCTTGGGAAAAAAAACAATCTCTGTGAAAAAGTCTCTTCAAAAATCTCCCCATTGTGAGAGGACTGTGGTCTCCAGCAGCGCTTGGGTGACAGAACGAGCTCATAAGTGCACAGTTATTTTCCTGCTCTGGAAATAACAGGAATTTTGTGGCTTTCCAGCACAAGAGGCTACTTCTCTCCCACTTTACTTTGAATTTTTTTTTTTTTTTTTGGCAGTTACTTAAAGCTCCACCTTAATATTCATTCAATGTACGTTTCTGTATCTGCTTTCATACAATCCCGGGTGTCTTAGCAGCTGCTTTCTGGCACTTGGTAAGACAATTTAAATTAAACACTGAGGTGCAGATTGGTCAGAATTTGGACCTTGACCTTTCTAGAAGAATTTTAGAGGGAGAATTCTGCTTTAAATGAAGGGATTCATGAAATTCCAGAGTGGTTTAGGTGGGAAGGGACCTTAAAGCTCATCTGATTCCACCTTCCATGGACCAGTTTGCTCCAAGCCCTGTCCAGACTGGGCTTGAACACATGAATTCTGCAGGACTCCATTTGGAATTAATCAACTGCCAACATTAATGGGATGTTGTCTTCTAAAGTAACCTGCTGGCTGATCACTGTGAAATTCCTACTGTGCCCTTAACTCTGTAAAATTTGACTTGGCCAACTTGTGCCAGTTTTGATCCATGAGGGATCAGGAGGATGTGGCCCCCATGGTTTCATCCCAAACCACCCTTCAGGCATTTGTTTGTCTTCCAGAATTTGTGGTAAATGCACTGAAATCAGTGGTGGATGTGCAGGATAATCTTGGAGGAAAAAGTTGGAGGCAGATCAGACTTGAAAAATTAAAAGAAGGTCCTCGGTTATGTCAATGGTAAAACAAAGAAACAAATGTAGGACAGCACAGCAGGAATATTCCTGCTGGATTGTTCCATTGCCCAGGTGGAAGGTAAGGAATCAATGGGCTGAACTCTTACAGTGAAGTCCCAAAATAGAAGTCAAAAAGCATTTAACAGAAGAGCTTTTTTTTTTTTTTTTTCTGGGCAAATAGTATTACAAACTCTTTTAAATCTGAATTTGTTTGACTATGTAATGAAAGACTCAAAGTTCTACAGCGAATGAGGAGGAGAGAATTTAAATTTTATCCTCTGTAGAGAAAAGACAGGCAACTCCTGAGGGTGGTCTGAGCAGCTATGAAAAGAGCTGTGGGATAAAACTCAGGTGGGATAGAGGCAGGAAGAAAGCAGGGATAGTAATCAGGATACTGGCAGGTTGAATTCTATGCTTTTGTGGTTTGGTTTGGTTTTTTTTTTTGTGCTAAATATGAATGCTTTATAATACTTAATATTTTGTTTATTATTTTTATTTATATGATAGCTTTAGGCGGAAATAATGAGTTTTAATCTGAATTTTATTTATTTTCTTCTCATTCTGACTTCTGTGTTGTTTCCTGGCAGAGCAGGGAGAGAGGTCCATTGCAAGATAAATAATCCAATTTTTTCTGCCAGATTGGCTGTTAGGGAAAATAGGAAATCCTTGAGTTAGGGAGAATGGGAAATCCTTGGCACATACTCAAGTACTTGATGAAGCATCCGTTTATTCAGATTCTTGATTTTTCCATTTTGATCTTCCTTAATGAAAGTGTGAAGGACAGATTTCCTAAATAATTTGTCAAGTGTGGTCTGGATTGGCTGGATTTTTATGGGAAACAATAATTACGTTTAAAAAAGGAAGTTTTAAAATGAAGTTACTTGGTGAGATAAAATCAGAATCGTTCAACTCATAGGAGAAATCTTTATGAAAACAATCCATGTGTTTGAGCTAAGGGATTTATGAAGCATTTGTGGCTTCTCCTGTGTCTCATTTTTGGGGTCCTTAGAACTCCCAGATCTGTTGAATTGCACCCTCCTTTCCCTTTTTTCATTGGAAACGGAAAGAGGAGGAGAATAACTTCTGCTGGCAGTGTTTCCTGCTGCTGGATGAGCAGCTCTGGAGCTGAGGGAAGGTGGCAGGGGGAGAATATTCCAACTGCAGACAGAGCTGCAGCTGCCCAGTGCCAGCTTTGTGCTCCAAGTCCTGGCTCCTGGTGCCCGGCTGGTGACGGCTTCCACTCCGCTAATTCCACGGATTTTGGAACATCAGCAGCAGTGTTTCAGCCTTGTTTACTATTTAATTAAACCAGACTGTAATTAAGTTGGATCTTCATGTAAGCTGTTGTTTTAATTGAGGCTAATTTATTTAAGGCCTCCAATTTGCTTTTTTTTTGTTCTTGGTAGAATTCACTTTACCTGCCCCAAATGGGAGCTGCTGAAGCACCTGCTTTTCCTTTGGCACGTTACCCTTCCCATTTCCTTGCACCCACTGCAGGAAGGCACCAGTGCTGCAGTAAACAGATGAGCCCAGTGGTGTGGAATCAGGGATGAAGAATCAGTCTCTCCTGGAGCTTGTTTGACTTCAAGCGTGAAACTATAAAGTGTTTGTGATAGCTCACACCGTTTCCCCTCTCCCTACCAGGAGCTGATTAATATGCTGATAAGATGCTGTGATTCATGAACCTCTGCTAGGCTGGCTCTGTGTTCAGTGCAGAGTTATTCCTAAATAATAAATGGAAATAAAATCCAGGAGCCCAGAGATGCAGAGCCGGTTGGGGGCTCTCCAGGGGGTTTGTGTCACCTCGCTCCAGCGCGCGGCGTTTCTCAGCTCCTGCTGCGGCAGCGCCTGCTCGGGAGGGAGGCTCACAGAATCCTGGGATGGCTTCTGGGAGGGACCTGGAAGAACATCTCATTCCAATCCCCAGCCTTGGGCAGGGACACCTCCCACTGTCCCAAGCTGCTCCAAGTGTCCAGCCAGGGATCCAGGGGCAGCCACAGCTGCTCTGGGCACCCTGTGCCAGGGAACAATTCCTTCCCAATCTCCCATCCATCCCTGCCCTCTGGGAAGCCATTCCCTGTGTCCTGTCCCTCCAGGCCCTGTCCCCAGTCCCTCTCCAGCTCTCCTGGAGCCCCTTCAGGCCCTGCCAGGGCTCTGAGCTCTCCCTGTAGTCTTCTCCTCCCCAGGTGAGCACCCCCAGCTCTCCCAGCCTGGCTCCAGAGCAGAGAGGCTTTCCCTGCATAGGACCCCTTCATGCTCCTGAAGAGCAAGACACATCCCTGCACTGGGCTGTTTGCAGCACTCCCAAGTTGAAAATTCCCAAGTTTTGTCATCTTTTTCTTCCCCAAGGTGAAACCACAACATTTGTTTGGCCAGAATGATGAGCAGAGGGAATCTGTGCCCTCCGGCCGTTGGTTTTGTTGGCAGGACAGGAGGTGAAGGATGCTCACGTGTGTTCCTGTCCTAATCCCTGTCATTTGTGTTCATTGTTGAACCTCAGACACAACTGCACATGTGAGGAGTGACCTCATTTACTCCTGACTGTTCCTTTAATTTATTGTGATGTTGAAAGTCAGTGGCCCTCCATGTTGTAGAAGGTGGAAGGTTGTTCTGATAGGATCTCTGCTGTCAGCTTTTAATCCTCCTTTGCATACTCTCTGTGGGACAAAGATAATTCTAGGCGTGATTTCAGCCTACCTTATTAACTTCAAATTATAATTTGGCTGTATTCTTCTCTGGAAATGCTGGGCCTTTGATGGCAGATCAGCTCTTTGGCCACACAAACCAAGTTCTTTCACAGCTACTCTGTAAAGTAGGGGGGATGAACTTTATATTTTTTCTCTTTCTTTTTGGCATTCCTCAGCATTTTCACGGGGAGCACTGAGGAACACGGGGCAAATGGCAGGGTTGAGGTGCTCTCTCCTTACTTCTCCTTCTGCTCTAAGATGTGCATGCGTGTCAGCCCCTTCCATTGATTGGGAAATGCCACTCCTGGATTTAATTAGGCGATCCATCGCTTACCAGGTCTGTAAAACAGGAATTCTAAACCGTGTTCAGGGTGTTGAATTGATTTCAGGGTGATTAAAAATGTATGAAGTGGATACAGTGAATATTTTTCCTCTGGCGTTTCTTCATGTTTATTAATTGGTGTGTATGGAGCAGACAGGGAAATCCTACTTGACTGGGAGAAGAATGAGCTGTGGCTTGTGTAGGCTCTCATTGTTTTCGTGTTTCCGTGCGTGGTTCTCGTGCGGGAATACTCCCAAACAACTGGCTGAACTCCTCGGTGTCGGAAGCTGCTGGGTTTCAGCACTGAGATCAACGATGGATAAATCACCATCTTCCTAATGAATTAACTCAGGGACTCTCTTGGGGTTGTAAAAAGCACAAAGCCACTAAGGGAAGGAGGGAGGAGTAGTTTTCTGTTTGGGAGAAGGAAGCAGAGGGGTCTGGGTCAGATTAGGGATGTTTGTGAGTGGCAGAGGTTGCTCAGGGCGATGGCGGAATCATCATCCCTGGAACTGTTCCAAAGCCATGTGGATCCTGGGGGCATGGGGCAGTGGTGGCCTTGGCAGTGCTGGGAACAATTGGGCTCGATGGTCTTGGAGGGCTTTTCCATCCTTAATGACTCTGTGGTTCTCAAATAATTCATGACATCCACTCAGCTCCTTTGGAGATTGGTCCAACTGATGCCAGCCTTCCAAGGAGTTCATAGAAACTTTGGGAAACATCCCTCACCCCCTGTTTTGTAACTGTCTGGAGAAGATTTTACAGGCTTTTGAGTCCCCCTCTGTTGTGAAGAAACAGAATAGTCTCAGATCTTAAAAGCAAACAAAACTCATGTTCTGTTTTCCCAAATGACCTCATTGTGGGCCTTCTCCTCCTCCAGGCTCGGGTGAGTCCATGCAACTGGTTTATTTCTGCCTCATTTCTTGGCTGCAATATTGATTTTGGTTTTCCTCGTGGTGGAAAAGAAATAAAAAGATTAAATGGCCACGCTTGAAGAGGGCTGGGGAAAAATTGTGAGGCAGAGAAGCAAAAAGCATAGGTGGGGAATAAAAAAAGATGGCCTTGGGAACGTGTTTTGAAGAGAAAAGTGCTCCATTTAAAGAAAATAAAAGGTGAACAGAGAATTTTCTTGTGTCTCAATTGCTTTTATAGAGTACAGGCACATCTTGTGAAGTTCTTCACTCACCTGGGGAAAAGAGAAGCTTTATTTTTAACCATGAGCACTCCCAAATTTCTGTCTTAAATTGCATATAGACAAACTCTAACCACTGCTTTTGGCTTTTAAGTATACATTCAGTATTAAAATTGGTAACTGAAGGGTTTTTTTTGTTGTCTCCTTTCTTAGTGTGTGTATATCAGAGAATGAAACTGGGTTTGGGTGGCTTATTACTTTCTAGTCTGTTTCTGAGCCATCTCCTTTTTCATTGTTTTAGCCATGATCAATTGTTTTCCATTTAAAACTTCTTTTTCTGCATGTTCCCTTCGCTTCCATCTCTTTTTCCTAAGTTCCTCTGCTCCTGAACAAGGAGCTTCTGTGTGGGAAGTCAAAATGACATTGGCCATTTCAGCATCACAGAATCATTGAAGCTGGAAAAGAGCTTTAATATGATCCAAACCCAGCTGTTCCCCAGCACTGCCAAAGCCACCACTGCCCCATGTCCCCAGGTGCCACATCCCCATGGCTTTCCAGTCCCTCCAGGGACAGGGAATTTGGGAACCTTTGCCACAGGCTCCATGGAGCTGGAGTGTGACCTTGTCATTCTGCAGGTTGGAGATGGGGGTTCATAAGCCAGGATGGAAACATCTCCTGGCCCTGGCACCCCACTTTTCAGGGAATCTCTCATCCAGAGTTAAAATCCCACCCCGTCTAAAATAAAGGCCTTTTCCTGCATATTTCCTTCTGCCACTTGCAGTTCAAATTCATATGCTGGATTGTTTTCCTCTGTGCATGTTTGCACCCCACACATTCAATACCTCTTAAATCCCCAGGTGCTTCAATTAAATGATTTCAAATAAGCTCCAAGGCTGCCTTGTGATCCGTTGAAAACCCTTAATATTTGCTGCCTTTCCTTCCCCCCCACACCTTTTTTTTTCATCTTGCACAGCAAATAAGTGGTCAGATCCTTGTTATGTTTTTTCAGGCTGAAGGTAATAAATTAAAATTTAGTGGCTTGACTTCTGCAAAAATGTTTTTAGATTAAATATTGAGTTTTTCTTCCCTCCTGGTGCACAATTATTTCTCACACCGGGCGCAGTCAATGTGATCCAGCACAGAGGTTTGTGCAGACAGAAACGTGAGCTGGCCCAGGCTTGGGAAAGGCTTTTATAAGCTTCAGAAATAATTCCCTGGTTTGTACCAGATCTGTTAATTACTGGGTCTGTTTTCCTACTGTGCTTTATACCTAATATCTTATTTCTAATTTAATAGGGATCAGCTTTCCCGAAGCGGAGCGGCTGAGTTCATTAATCACAGAATCCCAGAATGGTTTGGGTTGGGAGGGACCTTAAAGATCCTCCAGTTACAGATCTGTTCTGCTGTTCCATTTCATTAGATTAGCCTGGTGTGAAGCCAAAATCAGGTGTTGCTTATATGCAAATGCATTCATATACTTATTTTAAAGTGTGTGTGGCTGCCCTTCCCTCTCCCTGCTCTCACTGGCACTCGGCCCTGTTTCATCTGATGCAGTACTGGGCTAGAATTTTAATGTCTCTGAGGCCAGCCATGATTTATTAGATCCCAAAGCCCTGGCTCTGAGTGCAGGAAGAAAATATTGCAGCAGTGAGCTGCCTTGGCACTGCTCGAATAAATGAGTCCTGAAAGACTCTTTAGTGTTGCAGCCTTTTTTCCCTTCTCCTCCCCTGGCCCCCACTGCTCCTTCCCCCCTGCCCGACCCCTGGATTTCTGCTGATGGTGGGAAGTGCTCATTTCCTTGGGGGAATTGCCATCTCTGGGTCTTTTTACAGGAATGGATTTGTCAACAGCCTCATCATGTAAAGCCCTTTGAATTCCCAGAATGAGCTGCTATCCTTCATCTGGGGGGAAAAAAAAAAAAAAAAATCAGCTTTTGTGGCAGGGTGCAAGGCTTGGGCTCCTGGTGATGAGCTGGTGGCACAGAGAGAAGGTCATGGACTTCCAGGATGGTTTGGGCTGGAAGAGACCTTAAAGATTCCAGCCTCTGCCATGGCAGGGACACCTTCCACTGTCCCCAGGCTGCTCCCAGCCCTGTCCAACCTGGCTTTGGGCACTGCCAGGGATCCAGGGGCAGCCACAGCTGCTCTGGGCACCCTGTACCAGGGCCTCACAGGGAAGAATTCCTTCCCAGTCTCTCCATCTCCATCCATCCCTGCCCTCTGGCAGTGGGAGCCATTCCCTGTGTCCTGTCCCTCCATGCCCTGTCCCCAGTCCCTCTCCAGCTCTCCTGGATCCCCTTCAGGCCCTGCCAGGGCTCTGAGCTCTCCCTGGAGCCTTCTCCTCTCCAGGGGAGCACCCCCAGCTCTCCCAGCCTGGCTCCAGCCCTGGAGCAGCTCCAGGACCTCCTCTGGAGCTGCTCCAGCAGAGCTTTGTCTTACCTGTTCTGAGGTCCCATTTTAGCAGAGACCTGAGGAAAGACAGCCAGGACCTCAGCATTCCCAGGAGCAGCAGCAGTGTGTGACCACCAGCCTGTGCTGGCTGTGCTCCTCTCCTCTCCTCTCCTCTCCTCTCCTCTCCACTCCTCT
>VZRH01002301.1:47478-65564 GCA_013397555.1 Urocynchramus pylzowi | reverse complement strand
CTCTCCTCTCCTCTCCTCTCCTCTCCTCTCCTCTCCTCCTCCTTCCAGAGAGCTGCCAGCCCAGCAGCCCATCCTGGCAGCACCTCTGAGTGGTTTCACTCCATCAACAAAATAATCTTCAGGAGCAAGTGGAATAAAGAAGAAGTTGGGCTGAAAAGATGAGCTCTCAGAAGACTGAGGGCAGTAAAAAGGAGGGTTTGGGAGGAGAAGTACGAAGAAGAAACCCTGAAACTGTAACAGCTGAAACCTCAGAGCTCAAAGTTACAAAATCCACTTTAGTAAGCAACCAAAGGAAATGTCCACTTTTTGCTTGATTGGTTGCCAACTATTTACACTTAAAAATGACATTTCTGTGCCTCATCATTAGAGACCTCATGTTTGGCAGCAAAGAGCATCCATCTCCAGGGAGAAGAGGTTGATTCCGTGGCACTCCCAGGAGAAGCAAAGCACATGGTGACTGTAAATGGAATCACATAGGGGGAAACCTTGATTTTTACAGCTGAACAATGAAGAGTTTCATTCAGAAAGATGCATGTGCTTAGGCATCTGAACTTCTGTTTACCTCTAGTTCTTTTTATTTCAAATTAGGATCTCTGTTGAGGTGAAGAGCATTCTGTGCTGCTCTGAAGGTGAAGAGAAGTGTGTTCTGTGCAGGCACTCTGTTGCCAGAATAATTTTTCTCTCCCCTTAAAACAGTTAAGGAAACAGTAGTATAATGGACTATCACAGTAATTTCAGGGTGAGCAGAGCAATTTTCCCCAAAAATAACAATTACGTTGTCATCAAACAAGGCACGGTTTGCTCTGAGCCCATTAGTATAATCGAGGGTCTCATTGAATGCACGAGCAGCAGGTTGGTCACTTACACCCAACACCCCCAGCTCTCCCAGCCTGGCCCCAGAGCAGAGGGACTCCAGCCCCTGGAGCATCCTCTGGACTGGAAATCCAGATTATTTTCCCCTAGTTTGGGTGTCTTGAAAAACTGGACATTCTGTGATGTTTAAAGTGCTGTGAACTCTGGTTTGAGAAGAGATTGTCAAGATGGGACTTGAGTCACAAAATCCTGAACTGGTTTGGGTTGGGAGGGACCTTAAATCCCACCCAGTGCCACCCCCTGCCATGGCAGGGACACCTTCCACTGTCCCAGGCTGCTCCCAGCCCTGTCCAGCCTGGCTTTGGATGCTTCCAGGGATCCAGGGGCAGCCACAGCTGCTCTGGGCACCCTGTGCCAGGGCCTGCCCACCCTCACAGCCAAAGAATTCCTACCCAAAATCCTTCATCCATCAAAGGATTTTCATTCCTGGGGTTTTTTTTTTCCCTCCTGTTGTTGCTTCACTTTGGCTGTGGAGTTTGAAATTTTTCTTTTAATCCCCACAGTCCTTTATCCCTCCCTTGCTGCTCCCAAGCTCTCTGGTTCCTCGAAGGCACTAACGTGGAATTCTCCCACGGAAGAGGCTGGATCCATTATGAATAAAGATGAAGTGGAAGTGGAATGCTTTCCCATTAATTTCAAACTTTGGTTATCATGACAACAGGTTACAACTCTCTTCATTGCCATGACAATCTCCTGCAAAATTGTTAAAATGCTGGCTTATGGTTATTTTTAGTATGTCCTCTATTCCCATGGAGACCAACTTTTCCTTGAAGTGTTTGATGCTTTGTGCTTGGAGCCTTTAATGAGCCCCACAGAAGTCTGGAAGTCAGGAAAGGCAGAGGCCTCAGGGGTCAGCCCATCCCTCCATCAGCCTTGAGGGATGCTCAGTGCAGTGCCTTTGCCACTGCTTTTGTTGTACTGTGGGCATTTCTCTTTTTTTATTATTATTATTATCTTCTCTTGTGTGATTTTTAACATTTACATTTCCTGTTGTGCCCGAGCTCTTGTATTCTTTTCCTATGTCCCTATTTTTTGTTGTATTCTTTGCATATGACCCCATTTTTTTGCATTAAATTCTGTCTGAAAACTTAACATTCTGCACAGGCCACTGGGGGAAAAAAAATCTACAAGGGAAAATGAGAAACCATAGAGGAGCTTGAACAGGACACATAAAGTGGTAATTTTTTAGTTGCTGGGTTGTTTTACACAGAAATTAACTTTTCTGTCTGTCAATTTACCAAGAAGTTTTACTGGAGTAACATTTGCTCAGTCAGCTGAACATTTACTGGCTTATAATTAATATGTTGCAAATTAATAAAATCTTACAAATCACCTCATGTGAAAAAGGAAATAAAACTACTTTGTGATCCTCCTTTGTCCATGGGCTTTGATTTTTTTTTCCCCCAGGTCTTTTTGGGAGGTGGTTGAGACTGTGTAGGCTTTTTATTTGTATCCATCACACCCTGAATGAGGGTTTTCACTGAACTGGGGACTTCTTTTCCACATCTAATAATTATTAGAGTTGTTCTGTAGTTTCTTAGACATCTTAAATTGTTGTGTCATTAATACCAGCTGAACTCTGAGCTCCACTCAACCTTCCACTATCCCAGGTTGCTCCAAGCCCCATCCAACCTGGCCTTGGACTCTTCAGGGATCATGGGGCAGCCACAGCCACTCATACAGATAATATTTTTATCAATAATTTTAAACCTCTAGAGAGGCTCAGGAGCTTATCATTGATGGTAAAAATCTCTTTAAATGGTGTAAAATCTTTCTCTCTCTGGGATAATGAAATCCTTTTGGTGTTCAGGTGACTCTGAACCTTTTTACAGCTGGTAAGAGCAATCAGAAGAGTTTTTAATGCCTCTTGCTTGCAGAATATCAGTGCTCATCAGAGTCTCCTTTTGCTCTCTGGTGTGTCTGAGTTTGCCTTTTCCATGCAGAACACAAATAAAACATGAATTCTGCCTAACACAGCCCTCATCTCTATGATTGAAAGGCTATTTTGGCAGCAGGATTTCCTGGGAAGGCTGATGGCTCAGTTCTGCTCTGCAGATACAAGGCAGAATATGAAATAGGGTGGATTTTTTGTGGCACTAACAGTGGTGGTAAGATTTTTATCAGGATGTTGCTCAGCACCCTGTGAGATGCAAGGAAGATAAATCCTGATGCTGAGGCTGGAGAACTTAATTGAAATAATAATCTATAAATCCCTTTAATTTATTTTTTTTTGTACTGCTACTTGTAGAGGACATGGCATAATTACCCTGATTTGATGTTGATGTTGATTGAGAGGTGTGTGGCTGTATTTAAGTGTTCCCACAGAATTCTGGCCACATGCTGTTCCCAGAATAATTCCTTTGCCCTTCCCATGTGTGGTTAAGAGGCCATTTAGCTTTCCCCAATCACTATTTTATTCTAATGGCTGTTAATTGGTAATAAAGGTTATAGCTAACATAATATATGTAAGGTATGATAACACTGCTTATATTTTTGGGATGGACTGGGTTTTGTTCCTTGGATTTTTGTTCTTTTCACATTATTTAGGATTGTAAGGAATAGAATAGACCAGAACAGAACAGACCATTACTGTTGGAAGGGATCTCCAACAATCATCTCATCCATCTGCCTGCCTAATTCAGGGCTGATCATGTTATTAAGGGCATTATTATTTGGTTTTTATTTGCATGTCTGTGACCAGTGAATTAATTTTATGAGACAGTGTTGGTTATAAAATCCACCGTGATCTGTTCTTTCTCCAACTTTGGGAGCAGCAGCTACAGGGAAGTGCAATGAGAGATCTCCAGGCATGGAAAAATGAAGTTTCCTTCCACTTGCACGTAGCAGAAAATTCAGGAGGTAATGTGATTTTGGAAGGAAGGGGGACTTTTTTCAGATTTTCCTATGGGAATTGCCCAGAGAAACTGTGGCTGCCCATCCCTGGGAATGTTCAAGGCCATGCTGGACACAGCTCAAAGCAACCTGACCTAATAGAAGGTCCCTTCTAATCCAAACCATTCCAGGATTTTGTAACTTCTCCGAAATGCAGATCCTGCTCCAATGCCTTTAGGAGTAAACAAAGACATAGGAGCAAAAAAAAATCTGTGCAAAATTTTTACACACCCAGGAGATTTTTCTCTCTATGGTGACACCCCCCAAGAAGCAGGTTTGGTTTCCTCAGCCTATTTTGATATTTTGGCAAAATTACGCTGCATCAAGATTCCAGCTTGAGGAGATGTTTCCCATCCTTGGTTTTGACTGAATTTGGGCTCAGCTCTCCCAGGGCTTCCTGAAGAAGCTCAGAATGAGGGGAGACATTTTCACTTTAGTTTTTTCTGTGAAGGAAAGTCTTCAGGATGGTAGCCTGGTGTAAAAGAGCGGGAAGAACTGGTGTGCAAGGAATTCTGGAGGCGCTTGCGTTAAGCTCGGGATCAAATCCTGCTGGGCACTGACTGGGCTGCCATCCATCCATCCCCTTGTTTGCCTTCCAGCTCTCACATTAAGCAATGGTTAAATCATCCCCGGGGCTCCCTTGACTAATTGACCACTCAAGGTGGTCCAGGTGCTTCTGGGCCGCTCCATCTGGCAGCAGCTCCAACCCATCTGGCCCTGTTCTGGCCTTGGAGAAAGCTCTCCTGGGAAGTTTATCCCAAAATCATTCCTTTCAGAAGTGTTTAAGGAGCAAAGTGAGGTACTGCAACGACCAGGAATTCCTGTCAGTTTGCAGGCCTGGAATGGCTTTGACTGTGAACAAAAGCACAAGGAGCAACGGGAGCAAACGTTACCTGTTGGAAGAGCCCGACTCCTGGATATTTAGGAAGTGTGGCTGTTCAGGCTTCTGACATACTCCTTCAGAGCAGCTTTCCGAAGTAAATGCAAAGCCAGTCACCTTCAAAAGGCAGGGAATGTCACCCTGCATTCCTCTATCCACCTTTGCCAAGCAGGAGGACTTGGCATTTCTCTGGAACGGGGAGATTTGATGGATGGCAGGACTTCTAATGTTGTTGGCAAGCAGTGCAGGTTCCATAGGATTTGGCAATGCTGGAGTCTTTTATTTTATTACTCCTTATTTTTAGAGGAATCTTTCAGTTTGCTCTCACTCCTGGTGTAAATCAAGAGCCTCCACAGGGAGGTGTCCAGACATTTCCATGCATGGCGCACATTCCACATCCCCAGTTTACTGATCACTAACCGTGTGAGCCTTTCCTTCCGTGCTGTCAATCCCAACACATCTTTCCAGTGAAACCAAGGTCATTTCAATCCCTCAGCTGAAGAAAGAACCTGCCCACAGTTTAAAATCAATACTGGGGCCGAGATTATTTTTAGATTAGCCTGCCTTGGCTGTGTGGGGTTGGGAGGATGCTCCAGCAGGGACCGCTGGATTTCCTTCCGGCATCGCCCTCGTTATTCCCGAGTGCCTTCGGCTCGTCTGTAGGGAAGCAGATTTATTCAGCTCGTGTGAGCCCCTGTATAATCATCCTTAGCTCTGCATTAATGTGCTGAGCAAGTGGAACTGGTTAATGAGAGGAGGAGAAAGGAATCTCTTTCTTTCCCTGCAATGCTCTTGTTCCTGGAAGCGGAGGGGAATGATTAACATTCCAGCCAGGAAGCCGGTTCCTTCGGCAGTGCCTATTGATGGAACGCGGGGGATGCAGGTGAACGAATTCCAGCCAGCCACAGGCTTGATGTTTAGCTCTGCCTTTGTTATATAACAAGTTTTTAGGTCTTCAAAAAAACCCCATTTCTGGGCAGAAATGACCTTCAAGGAATGGTTAAAATAAGGAAGTGCCTTTGGTTACCGGTGCACAAACTCATCATAAACAGGACAAAGGCTTTAATCTCCTTTTGAAGTTATTTGCATATTTATTGAGGCTTGCAGTGCCTTTTTCTTTGGGATCCCACTGATCTGGAAGTGAAGGACACACATGGCTGGAAAACCCACCAGGTTTCCCTGAGGTTCACATCAAACTGGCTTGTTAGAGGTGGGACAAAGTGGCAGGATTCAGCTTTGCTGTGAAATCATTAAACCAGGAACTTCTTGGTATTTCTATGCATTAAGTGGCAGGATTCAGCTTTGCTGTGAAATCATTAAACCAGGAACTTCTTGGTATTTCTATGCATTAAGTGGCAGGATTCAGCTTTGCTGTGAAATCATTAAACCAGGAACTTCTTGGTATTTCTATGCATCTTTTCTTGTTGCTCAACGACCTTCAAAGTATTTTTTTCACCTGTAACCCTTGTTACTCTTTAAAAGAAGAAAACCTTTGGGGCTTTGAAATTAATTTTGCTATAGGTTCATTAAATTCCTTTTCCTATATGGGATCTCAGCCTGGCTGAGTGGCACATGACCATCACAATTAGATTGATGGGGGGGTTTTAATATGATTTTTAATATTTTTTATTGCAGTTTTGTGAACCACATCTTGCCAGGGTGGGAATTCTCCAGGCTGCAGGACGAGGAAGGTGCTGTGGACAGCAAGGGGTGCCATAATTACATTGCACAGTGCACCTGAACATGAGCTATTGCAGTAATTACTGTTCAATGCTGGCCTGTAATTATAATCCAGCGATATTCCCGGCAGAAACCTTTGTGTGGAAGCTGTGAGGAGCTGTTCTGCATTGGTGGCTTGGAAGTAGCTGGAAGAAATTCAGAACATCTTCATATAAATTACATTTTGGTCATGGTCTGCTCATTCCCCAGGGCTTAGCAGGCACAGGTTCCCCTCCTCGGCTCCTCCTGCCTCTGAGGCTGCTTGGAGAGCTCATCTTTCCCTTTTCCCATCCCCACCAGCAGGATTTTCCTCATGGGCAACAGCAAGCTGGGAGCAGGTTGGGCTCTGCTCCCAGGGAATAGGGACAGGAGGAGAGGGAACAGCCTCAAGCTGTGCCAGGGGAGGCTCAGGTTGAATAGTAGGAAAAATTTCTTCATGGAAAGTGCTGTCCATCCCTGGCAGTGGTGGAGTCCCCATCCCTGGAGGGATTGTTGTGGGTCCCCTCAAACTCAGGTCATTTTGTGACTGTACATTTCCTCATTTTGACTCAAATGACTGTACATTTCCACAAAACCTCATTTTTAAGCCTCGTCCCAGGTCTTGCTTTGTGCTGCTCCAGCACTCTGCTCCTGCCCCTGCAGCCTGGGCAGGGCTCAGGTGAAATCCTTGGCATTAATGTGTGCCCTCCACAAAACCTGCAGGCAGTTTTGGAAGAAAACTCCACACTTCCCTTGCACATGAACCACATGAAATTATTTTCAGGAAACATCTCCCTGATTTTGAGCATTTCCCCCTTTGTTTTCTAATCATCAGCCAATTTATGTCAGAATGTCAGGATTCTGAGTCTGATTCAAAGCAGGCTTGAACTTGGTGTATATCATAAAAAAAAAAAAACCAAAGAAATGTTTCTGGATTCCCATCTGTTTGACTGGAATACACCTGGCTTTTGGGACTAGCCACATGCTATGCCTAAATCCAAGGCTTTAGAGATAAAACATGACACCGGGATGCCTGACTAATCTCCTGCAGGGATGCTGCTGGGGTGAGATAAGGAACTTTTTGGGAATGGTTATTATTGTCTGGGGGAGGGAGCTGCCAGGGCCCAGGCTGCCAGAAACACCTGATAAGGTCCTGCAAGGCTGGCACCCACAGCTCCTGCCCTGCTGCCATTCTGGGCTTTTTGGGGCCTGGCAGGAGATGAACCAACATCTCTGGTTGCAACCATTCCCAAAGGACAGCAGTGCTTCCCTGGCTGCTGCTCCTGAGGCAGGGGCTCCCTGCAAGGCCAGGTGGGGAGCTGGAGGAGTTTTCCTTTGCAGGCAATGCCAGGAAGATCAGAATGAGCTGTTATTGGGGTGATATTTACATTCCTGTTCCTTCCTAATGCTCCTCTGCAGCAGTTTCAGGGGGCTCAGCCTCCCTCCAGTTCCATGTCCACAATGACATTCTCCTTTTTCATTTTTAATCCCATTGACTGATTTTTTTTCCATTTTTTTCCCCTCCCTGCTTGTGGATTTACGTCACCTTTTATAAACATGGTATAAAACACAATTTTTTTTTTCTGTGTGAGCAAATAGGATTCTCTGAAGAACAGGGCACAACATCGTTTTAAAATTGAAATAGAGCATTCAAAATTGGCTTTTTTCCTTTAAAAACATTCCAGGTATATTCAGCAGGATGTAGAAAAAACTAGGAAAATATATCACAGGGTAAAAAAAAGAAAGACAAATCTTTGTGGTCGTGATAATTTTGGGAGGAAAAAGAAAGATGTTTTTAATGGGTAAATAAATCTGTTTTAATTCCAGGCTGGGTGTTGAATAACTGGTGTCTGTAGTTGTTCTTAAACCCCAGAGGGCTTAGGAAAATCCCTCTCCACCTCCTTGAGCTGCTTCAGCAGCTTTTCCAGGCCTTCCTTGAGGTCTTAGCTCTGGGCTGGGGTTCCTGCAACTCCCCATTTTGTCCCAGTTCAGCCCAGTTCTTTTCCTGCCTATTCAGCCCAGGATGTGACAGTGATGTTGCATTTCATTTGGCAAATGAACTGAAAACATAATAACAATTCCATTCTATTTAAGGAATAATTAATATTTATTCTTGCCTCAACACCCCATTTGCCTGCCAGCCAGTCTGCCTGAGTTTAATACAAATTATTTCATTCAACTCCAAATGTTTCATTTCATTCATTTATGAGGAAATTAAGGGAAGTGAAGAGGGAAGAGAGCTGTTAGTTTTCATAAAACCACAGATTCCCAGGATGGTGCCTGCTCCATTTTGGGTTAACACTGGAGCAGGACCACAGTCCAAATGAATGTGCAGAAAGTTCAGTCCTCAGGATATTTTTCCATTTGTACCATAAATTTGCAGCAGAGTCACTGGATAATTCAGGTTGGAAAAGACCTCTGGAAATCCTCAGGTCCAGCTGGGGTCAGGTTGGTCAGAGCCTTGTCCAGTGGACAGAAGTCAAGGAAGTTTTCAGTTTTTTGGCAGGTTTTCAGGTTTTGCTGAAGGAAGTTCTCCTGGCTCTGTTGCCAGGTTTTGAAAGCACAGGATTTCCAGAGGATCCAGGATCTTGTAGCTGGATATTTGCACTTTTATATCAGAGCACCTCTGCCTTGGAGCCAGGCTGGGAGAGCTGGGGGTGCTCCCCTGGGGAGGAGAAGGCTCCAGGGAGAGCTCAGAGCCCCTGCAGGGCCTGGAGGGGCTCCAGGAGAGCTGGAGAGGGACTGGGGACAAGGCATGGAGGGACAGGACACAGGGAACAGAGAGCAGGAATAGTGGGAGCTCTGGTGATCAAAGTGCAGCACTTCAAACCTGGCCCCATCTCCTCCTCCATGGCTGGACCAAAAGCTTCCTTTTAGTCCTTAAAAATACACTTTCTTCCTTTTCCTCCTTACAAATTTCCTTGGAAAATTTTATGGCTTTTATGGGCAGACTCATTATCCCTTGCTGTAATAGCAATCTGCACATTGAGTTGCTTGATTTTTTAATTATTTTTTTTATTTAATGTTTTTATTTCCCCAAAGTTTGCAGACTCTATGGACACAAAGCTTTTGCAGCTGGTGCCACTTTTTCAATGGATTTCCACATCCTCCCAAATTCAGGGGATGAGTCACCTGGCAGGAAGAGGGAAGGAGCAGCAGTGCTGTCTCATCCCAAACACATCCTCATTCATCCCGATGCCTTGGGGTGCTGCACCTTGGGTGTGGGGAACATTTGCTTGGCTTTGTTTCCCAAGGATGTGCAATTAGTGAGGATACAAAAGGCTGGTGCTGCTCACAGTTTCTGGGATAGCAAATGAAAGAGTAACAGCTGAGAGAAGGTGGGAATTGTAGTCGTGGAACTGTTTGGGTTGGAAGGGACATTTAAAGCTCATCCCATTCCCACCCCCTGCCATGGCAGGGACACCTTCCACTGTCCCAGGTGCTCCCAGCCCTGTCCAGCCTGGCCTTGGGCACTGCCAGGGATCCAGGGGCAGCCACAGCTGCTCTGGGCACCCTGTGCCAGGGCCTGCCCACCCTCACAGCCAGGAATTCCTTCCCAATCTCCCATCCATCCCTGCCCTCTGGCAGTGGGAGCCATTCCCTGTGTCCTGTCCCTCCATGCCCTGTCCCCAGTCCCTCTCCAGCTCTCCTGGAGCCCCTCCAGGCCCTGCCAGGGCTCTGAGCTCTCCCTGGAGCCTTCTCCTCCCCAGGTGAGCACCCCCAGCTCTCCCAGCCTGGCTCCAGCCCTGGAGCAGCTCCGGGGCCTCCTCTGGGCTCTCTCCAGCAGCTCCAGGTCCTGCTGCTGTGTCCCCAGGGCTGGGGCAGCTCTGCAGGTGGGCTCTCACCTGGGCACAGGGACAGGATCCCCCTCCTCTGCTGCCCACGCTGGGGGATCAGCCCAGGACATGGCTGGTTCTGGGCTGCAGGGAATAAAGAAAGGAAAAAGATCTGCAAGAAGAGCAGAATTTTCTCCCAGAGCCACCTCAGCTCTTTTGCTGGGACCCATCTCTGCTCTCTAGCAGAGCACCCTTCTCCCAAGAGCACTGCCCAACATTTTCCTGCCTTTACCCAGCCCAAGCCACATTTTCTGGTTATCAAGGGGAATCAGGGCATCACTCAGCAAAAGCTCAGCTCAATTTTCTTCCTGGAAAGCTGACTTGGTCTTGCAGTCAAGCTCATCTGGACTTTAATTTCCTAATTAATGATCTTCTTCCTAGGAAGCAAAGTGCAAATCCAAGAAAACAGATGATGGTCATGTCATCTCCCTGTGCTGTCTGTCCAAAATAGGACAGGGAAGGCTGGGTCAGTGCACTGTGGTATTGTCCTGTGTGAAATTCTGCCCAAATTGAGAATCATGAGGAAGTGCTGTGTGCTCCTGTTAAAAATGCACATCCAGAGAGTGGTGAACGTGTCCCTGTCAGCTCCCAGCTTTTCCTGCCTCACCTCTGTATATTCTCCTTATTCCTTATTTTCACAAGGTGAAATGGAGAAGGGAGTAAGCAAATTCAAGAGCCTGATTTCACTGGAACAGGTGATACTGATGCACACAGGTGGCATCTTTGGTTTGCTGACCAGATTCCTTCTGCATATTCAACTCAGTGCTTATGACTGAACCTTTGGGAAGCAAAGACCTTCTTGAATATTCATGGAATTAGTCCTTGGAACACCCTGAACTTGCATACCTAATCAGGTGATATATTTACCTTCTTAATCCCTCCTGACCTTCTTCCCCATGTAAATGAGACAATTTGAAAGCATCTACTTCAGCACTGGGTAGGAGATCCAGCTGATTCCTCTTACAGTAATTGCAGAGCCTCTTCCCAAAGTTTCTGGGAAAAGTCTTCAATCATAAATCTCACTTGGCTGTGCTATGCCCTTGACCACTAATAAATTAGTTTTAGCTCCTTCCTGTTTCCTTTGAAAGGAACCTGCATCTGCATTTTTCTGTTCAATCCAAAGTCTGCACAAATTGCACCCAAAGAGTGACAGAAAATGGCTTTATAGTATTTTCTGACAGGTAGGAGACCAGCTCTCAATCACACATCTTTTCAAGCTCTTGCTTTGTAATTCTTTTTGGAACATTGAGAGATTGTTCCAGTAGTCTCCCTGGACATCCATAATGCCATATTTATTATCACAGAATGGTTTGAGTGGGGAGGGACCTTAAAGCTCATCCAGTCCCACCCATTCCATGGGGAGGGATATCTCCCACTATCCCTGGGTGCTCCAAGCCCTGTCCAACCTGGTCTTGGACATGTCAGGGATCCAGGGGCACCCCCCGCTGCTCTGGGCACCCTGTGCCAGGGAACAATTCCTTCCCAATCTCCCATCCATCCCTGCCCTCTGGCAGTGGGAAGCCATTCCCTGTGTCCTGTCCCTCCATCCCTTGTCCCAAGTCCATTTCCAGGTCTCTGTGGAGCTTCTTTTCTTAAGGCTGAACACCCCCAGTTCATTATTTAAATTTTAGTAATTAAATATAATAATAATAAAAAAAAAAAACCTGCAGAAATATGAACAGGAGACAAAATAGTTGTGGAATGATTGGTGCATGATGAGATTTGGACTAAAAATGCCACATCTCAGCCTACTTCAGGCAAGGTCTCGCTGTCATGGAGAATGAATTCAGCCCTGACACTGATTTCATTATCCACTCCAATAAAACAAGTTATTGACTTACACAGGTACTGATGGAACTGCAGCACTTCCTTCTTTTGCACTCTCCTGAGTGGAAACTGGAAACTGGAGTCACTTTTTGGTGCCCTTAGTCGTGAGAACAGCCCTGAACTTGTGTGCCTTGTTGCTCAGCTGAGATGAGATGATGTGGAGGCAGAGCTTTGTTGCCAGCAGTACCTGAAACCATGCTGGGAGCTTTTCCTCTTCTCTATAGAATAATCATGGGATCTCTGGGGTTGGGAAAGCCCTCCAAGGCTATGGAGTCCCATCATTCCCCCAGCACTGCCAAGGCCACCACTGCCCCATGTCCCCAAGTGCCACATCCTCACAACTTTGAAATCCTCCAGAGATGGGGACTCACTGCCCTGGGCAGCTGTGCCAGGGCTGGGCAACCCTTTCACTGAAGGAATTCTCCCTAATATCCAACCCAAACTTCCCTGGCACAACTTGGAGCCATTTCAATTGTCCTGTCCCTCGTTTCCTGGGAGCTCCTCAGGGAGCTGTAGGTTGGAATTCTCTTCCCTGTAACCCTGACAGTGTCGTACCTCATTCCAAGAGCTGATCACCAGGCAGTGAGCAGTTGTCATTTTTCTGCTGAAAAAGGCAGGCATTCCTCGAGCTAGGGAAGGATAAATTCCATGAAAGGAGCTGCTGTCACCTGGGATGGCTGTTCTGGAACACAAACACCCCGAGCAAGCTGCTGGGTGTTTATCGATCGGCACAATCGGGGCGGCGCATGGAGGGAGTGTTTGTTGGGAAAGTGGAATGAGAATCATCAAGACAAGTCAAGAGGCTGCTGAGAGGGATCTTAGGAGGGTGGTTGGAGGATGAAGAGAGGTAAAACGGGAGGTGGAAGTTTGGAAGGAAGATAAAGCACTGAAGTTGCAAAAAGCTAAATGAGGTAATTTGTGCCGTTTATAAAACTTCTGTGCTGCTGCAGAAGCTTCAGGAGGACTTTTTGATTCTGCTGAAGCTCTTCAGATCTTCACTTTCATGTTCTTTTTCATAATCTCTTTATCTTTTGATTTACCAACACCAAAAGGATCCTGCCAAGCTGTTTGAAACCATAAAGAAAGAAGTTGCTCTGTTTATTGACCTCTACTTGAAAGCTAGAAACCGTGCTTCGATTTTTCAGATGTTTTCCTCATTTCACATCCCATGTTATTATAAACATTTGTCTTTCAAGCATGGGACAGGCTGAGAGATGAAGAATTACCAGCTTGGTGCAGGTCCTCAGAGTCCACCTGGTTCCTTCTCTCCATGGCAGGAGCCTGGAAGTGTCCAAGGTCCATCCCCAGAATGGTTTGGGTTGGGAGGGACCTTAATGCTCATCCAGTCCCATGGGCAGGGACCCCTTCCACTATCCCAGCTTGCTCCAAGCCCTGTCCAACCTGGCCTTGGACATTTCAGGGATCCAGGGGCAGCCACAGCTGCTCTGGGCACCCTGTGCCAGGGCCTGCCCACCCTCCCAGGGAACAATTCCTTCCCAATCTCCCATCCATCCCTGCCCTCTGGCAGTGGGAGCCATTCCCTGTGTCCTGTCCCTCCATCCCTTGTCACAAGTCCCTCTCCAGCTCTCTTTGAAGTAATTTTCCCAGTATTTATTACTTTACACCTGTCACAAGTGGATTTTGTTGGTTATCATTTTGTTTATTCACCAACTTTGTGCAGGTGTTTTTTTCCCCTTCTATTCCTTGTGCTCTGTCTGGCCTGGTTGGTGTTATTAATATATTGAACTGGCAGCTTTCCTATTTTCCTACTCACTTTTCATTATTAATCCATATGTCAAAACAACTCTGATGGGTTTGCTTTTCTTCCATGAGTTAATAGAGAAGTGGTGCTACCCTGGATTAATGCAGAATTGATGGAGCATCCTCCCCGAGCCAAGGGATCGCTGCTGTCACAGCACCAGCACAAATCAGCTCCAGTGGGAGCCAGACAGAACAGCCTGTCCAGGACACTGAGCCTGGGTCAGCTCAGGCAAGGAGCCTTTCCCCTCTTTAAACCAGCAGGGAACTGATATCTTTCCATGGAAGTGCCCAGTGATAGCAGCAGAGATGTCTGGAACATTTGATGGCCAGATCCCACGGGGAGGGGTGAGGATGCTGCAGAGGGCAGATCCCTCCGTTTGGAATTTAATTTTTCTCCCCTTGCTTTGCCTCTCATTCTTTTATCCACTGCCAAATATTTCTTTAAATACATTCTCGTTGCACTCTTGTTTTATTTTTTTTCCTGCCAGACTGTCTGTGCTCCATTCCCAGTTAATTTTCCAGAGTACAGGGAGCAAAACTGTTCTGATGTACGAGTCTTGCATTGAATCTTAAAGCTCCATTTTGTGTCATTTCCTGGCAGATGTAACTCACTGTGGGAATTGTGTTTGTGGTTTGGGTCCTTGGGCCTGAGACAGCCCTTTCCTATAAATCATTAGGAAAGGATACAGAAGCTCTGGCTCTGATGGACAGCTCAGTCCCTCTCTCATTACTCCACTCTGGTTTATTTACCTTTTTCATTAAGCTTAAGGGGAGAACTGCCCACATAAACAAAACATCAAGAGTGAATTAGCTTCAACAGGAATGATTAAAGCAATTCCCAAATTCCAATTTATCCCCTATTAACAGACAAATGAGCACATGCAGACTCCATGCTCTTCCTCCACCACACTCTTCATTCCCAGTGTCACTTCCAATCACAGGAGGTGCTTGACACCACTGAGAGCACAGTGCCCAGAATGAATCCAGCACCTCTGAGTGCCCAAATTCAGGTGGAAAATGTACTTCTATCTCATATATATGAGCCTGTGCTTGTTGTAATTGCAAATATGGAACAAAAAGACCCCATTCCAGGGGAGGGAAGGCAGAAGCAGCAGGATCTGGAGTGCAGAAGAGGAGTAGAGAAAACATAAAATAGCAATTGTTGAATAATTCTGTGTCAGACACTCTCTGGGTAGTAAGAACCAGAATAACTTGGTTTGGAAGGTTGTGGTTTCCAGAAGGATTTGCCTCGTGAATTTCTGGGCAGGGAGTGAGGCTGGCATTTCCTTTTTTGAAGGTGGGTGTGATGTTGCCCTTTTTCCAATCACCAGGGACATTCCCCATCTCTGTGACCGTTCAGAGGTGACAGAGTGGCAGTGACACCAGCCAGCTCCCTTGGCACCCTCAGGCCCATCTCCTCTGGCACCGTGGGCTTGTGTGTGTGCACATTGTTTAAATGGTCTGTAACTCATCCATCCTTTATCAACTCTCCAGACTCTGCTCTCACTGATCCAACAACAGCTTTCCACAGGATCCCACTGAGCCCCTGAATAAGGCAAAGTCTGTTGAGCTGGAAATTCATAAATTCCTCATTTTTGTTCCTCTCTCTCCTTCCATGGTAGCGTGGCATTCCTCCTTTTTCCCAGAGTCAGTCCTATAACATTGCCTGCATCATCAAATGACCTCACTCCCCTGCTTCTCCTGCATGTTCTCCTCTGGGTTCTCCTCCAGATCCATGGCTTCCTGCATGTGTCACCACCCTGGGGCACTGAAGTGAGACAGGAACTGCACTCCTGGCCCAGAGAAAGCACTGGTGTTGCCACATGGATTACTTGGAGTCGTTGGATTTCGGGCTCCCTACAAAGGTGTCAATCTGCCCTTTGAACTCTGGAGACATGCAGTAATGTGGGTGGTGAAGGTCCATGGGAGAGGAGGTCAGGGAAAGCATCCAAGCCAGGCAGAAAGGTGGGATGGGTGGAGAAGGTGAACGTGAAACTGCAGGAGGGATGAACAGCCTGAGGGTTGCTCTGATCCGGACTTGGATGAGCATTTCACTCATGCGAAAAATGCAGGTTTGGGTGAAGTAGAGAGAGGATGTGGTGGAGCTTGGCCAGAAAATTGCTGCTGACAGGAAAAGCTCTCTGGGGCTATTTAAAGATGCAGGTTTGGCTCCTCTGTTTTTCACTATTTTGTGGTGTTAATTTGTTTTGCTGTTGATGCCTGACTGATGTCTCGCAACGCCTACTCCAGAGACTCTCAAATTAATTCCTACTAGGATTTGTTTCACAGACTGATGTGGGCTGGGAGGGACCTTCAAGCCATCCAGTGCCACCCCTGCCATGGCAGGGACACCTTCCACTGTCCCAGGCTGCTCCAAGCCCTGTCCAGCCTGGCCTTGGGCACTGCCAGGGATCCAGGGGCAGCCACAGCTGCTCTGGGCACCCTGTGCCAGGGCCTGCCCACTCTCACAGGGAGGAATTCTTTCCTAATACACAATCTAAACCTACTCTGTCAATCTGAGTCCATTCCCTGTGTCCTGTCCCTCCAGGCCTTGTCCCCAGTCCCTCTCCAGCTCTCCTGGAGCCCCTCCAGGCCCTGCCAGGGCTCTGAGCTCTCCCTGGAGCCTTCTCCTCCCCAGGTGAGCACCCCCAGCTCTCCCAGCCTGGCTCCAGCCCTGGAGCAGCTCCGGGGCCTCCTCTGGGCTCCCTCCAGCAGCTCCAGGTCCTCCTCATATTGTTCATCATGGATGGGTGATGTTGGGATGTACTTTTAATAAATGTTGGGGCTGACATGTGTTGATCTTGTCCCATCACATAATATCATCTTTCCTGACATGTATTTTCCTTGAGGGTTGTCTGGATGTGTGAGGCTTCAGCTTCTCCGCTGAATTTTTGAGAGTTTTTTTCCTTCTTTCCTGAGAAAACTTTGCAGTAATAGAGCACAGAAGACTGTGGAAGGCAGATTGGTGTTTGCTGTGTTCAGCTCATTTGCTGGAAGCACCTGGTGGCCATTTAGAGAAAGGGATAAACTTCTGTCAAGCCCAAAAGGAAACACGATTAAGGCAGAATTGACAACTCCTGTTTCTCCAGCCATCATTTGTCATCATGCTTTGGTGAGCAACATCAAGGGGAAAATACTTCTTTGTGATGTGGATGGAGATATTATTTATTTGTTCTGGCACAGAGTGGCTTCAGCTGCCTGAAAACACAGCAAGATGAATCAGGCCTGTTGTTTAACTCTTTCCCAGACAGGCTCTTCCCAAGGGTTATACAATTAAATTTTGGATTAAACTGAAAATTTGATTGAATTTATTAGCTCTAGGGAGTGGGTGGACAAAGTTTATTGGTCCTAAGTGGGAAACACAGGGTGATGTACAGTGGAAGGAGGGGCTCATGGATTGCACACTCCACTGCCCATCACTGCACTGATCCTCTTCTAAAAACCCATCAGGAATTCCATATAAAGTCTGAATCAAACCCCTTTTTTTTTTTTTAAAAAAAAAAAGAGGCAGAATTTTAAAACCCAGGAAAAACTCCAAACCTCTCATTTTGTCTTAACATAAAGCCTTTTTGCATGAAGGAAGCTGGCTGCTTCTCCTTGAATTATCTAGCTCTCTGGAGTAGGGAATTAGGACTTAAAGCAGCATCTGCTACCTATTAACATTTGTCCCATTGTGATATCACTGAATTAGCCCAGAGGATTTTTTTTTTTTTTTTTTCTTGAGAAATCACAGTATTTTAGAAGTCATCCCTGCTGGAATCTGCTCCATGTCTTTGTTCCAGGAAAACTCAAATTTCTGGTCTGTGCTTATCCCAGAAAAGCACCAGGTAAAGTCTGGTTTGGCTTTTGCCAACACTTCCAAGCAGTTCCCTCCCTCCATCTCCAAGGTCACGTGCCTCAAAGGTGGAGCTGCAGGACATGGATGTCTTACATGAATGAGAATAATCTCACAGATGGGGGGAAGGCTGGGAGTGAGATAAAAATTACAGTATTAATTTTTTTTTTCCCCTTAATTCTGAAGGACGACGGAACTTCATTATCCAATCTGCTTAAAATTGAACGACCTAATGAAATTTCACACCCACTAAATTTAATCATGGATTACTCATGTGGGATTTGAATCAGATAAAAAGGATGCTTCAGATATTTGGTAGCAATTGCATAAGGTAATAAAAAATCTGCAGTGTTCTTTGTCCTTTTCAGCAAATGTGAATTGCTTGACCTACTTTTCTTTTCTTTACTTTTTTCCTTTTTTTTTTTTTTTTTTTTTTTGTCTGTACCAAGAGAGTAGTACTACATTACATCATGATTTTTGCATG
>VZRH01002301.1:29187-46998 GCA_013397555.1 Urocynchramus pylzowi | reverse complement strand
ATGGATTTTACCCTTTCAAACCTTCCCTGCATGGATTTTACCCCTCCAAATCTTCCCTGCATGGATTTTACCCCCCCAAACCTTCCCTGTATGGATTTTACCCCTCCAAACATTCCCTGCATGGATTTAAGTGGTGTTTGACTCACAGGGATGTTCTGACCCCCCCAGAACTGGCAGTGCCTGTTCAGGAACTTTGACACAACACTGTGCTTACAACCTGTGGTTTTCCCCTCCTTCACTGTTTACTGCAGAGCTGACCAGAGGCTGAGGAGGGTTCTGAAAAGAGCAGCTCTCCTGTATTTTTAGTGGGACTTTAGGATTTGGGGCTGTTCTTCAACATCTACTTCAGGCAGCACCCCAAGCACAGAGCAGCCCCAGGCCTAGCCCTAGAGGCTCAGAGAAGTGGGATCTGGAGTCACTCCTGGGAAGTGCACAGTCAAAGGAGCCTTTGGAAGAGATGCTGGGTATTTAGGAGGACTTCTGGATTTTCCTTGTGGGAAATGGAGCACACAAAGTTGCTTTTGGAAGTGCCCTGAGAGAGCAGCACGAGCAAGGCTGGGGTGCTGGGGGAACCAAGGAGTTGGTGCCTCACTATGGAAAAAGGGTGGCTGAGTGAGGATTGGGTGATGGAGTCCCTTGAAATAAGCACAAATTCCTTACTTTTGGTAGAGGAAAGAGAGTTAGTCAAGTTGGGTAAAGGGAGAAAGGCACGTGCTAAGGAAATGATTTTTCCAGCAGTATTTGGAGTAGACAATGGTGGAATAGCAAAACTTCAGTCAAGGTTGAAGGAAAAGCTCTTTGGATAGTGGAGATGTGAGAGGCTCTGGCTCCTGGCTGGGTGGGGAAGGCTGTGTTTAAGAATGTTACACACAAAGAGTTTGGAATCTCCCACCAGCAGCTGAAGACAGGAGTGAAGTTTTCGGTGCAAGTGACAGGGAAGATGCTGGATACAGTCAGTGGAAAAGTAATAGAGGCTTGTGGAGAAAACTCCTGTACTTGTACTCCCTGAGAGCTTCAGCTGGTGGATTGGCATCCCTGGTGTCCATGAAGAGATGAACACAAGCTGAGATATTGTTTGGACAGGATGGCTCAGGTCTGTAGGAGACACCTATACAGAAAACTTGAGTAAAGAGCTTTAAATTCCCCTTCAGGAAAAGCAGAAGTTGGGGAAGCCACATCTTGATTCAGAGCCTGGTTGTCCAGAGTACAAAAAGTCAGTGAAGGAATGGCTCAAGAAGGAAAGAGATGCAGCCTTTGTGGTCAGATCTCTCTTGCTTTTGCAGAACCATTGTTCCAAAGATTGCGCCGTCCCTGCCGGGTGTCCACTGGGTGCCCTTCATCCTCAAAAAAACCCCAGGAAAAAAGCAGCTCCAGACATATAAAAGGATCCATCAACAGACTGAGCAGCAGCTTCAAATGTTCCATCAAGGAGTAGGAAATCTCATCACAGCTGGATTACCCACCAGCTTCGGGGTTCTTTAAGGTCAAAAAGTAGTTAAATTGTGGGGAACAGCGGGGAGCAAGGGCACTGAGGCCTCCTCTGCAGGCTGCTGGGTGTGAGTCCTGTCTTCCACACGTGGCCCACAACATTCTTCTTCTTGTAATCCCTCCCCACGAACGCTTTGCAGGCTTAGAGGATTTTTTTTTTTTTGTGCCATTCTTTTCACACAGCCACAATGAAGGGAATTTGCTGTCTGAAAGGTGTTCTGTGGTGTTCCACAGAACACTTTGATGTTCCGGGGTGGTGGTGACAGCTTTTACCACAATTCTCCATCACCCTGCAGGATGATGCAGGGGCTTTTTTTAATGGAAATCTGTAATTTTTGTTGGCATCTGTATGTGCACATCTGGGAGTGATGGCCATGGTTGGGCAGGAAGGGTTTTGGGCTGTATTTATCCAGGGATAGGAATGGAGCTGGGGATGGGGCTGGAGCCCCAGGAGAGGCTGAGGGAGCTGGGAAAGGGCTCAGCCTGGAGAAGAAGAGGCTCAGGGGGATCCTGTGGCTCTGCACAACTCCTGACAGGAGGGGACAGCCGGGGGGGAACAGGGACAGGAGGAGAGGGAACGGCCTCAGGCTGGGCCAGGGGAGGTTTAGAGTGCAGATTTTCTCCATGAAAAGTGTTGTCCAGCCCAGCAGTCACTGCCCAAGGCAGTGGTGGAGTCCCCATCCCTGAAGGGATTTAAAGCCATGTGGATGTGACATTTGAGGACATGGGGTGGCCTTGGCAGTGCTGGGGAAACGGTTGGACTTGATGATCTTTGAGGTCTTTTCCAACCTAAACATTTCCATGTTTTTGTGAAGCAAAAGCAGAGTGTTTGGATCTGTTCACTGCTACCAGCAACAGCAAATCTCCTCTGCTGCCAGTTTCTTGGGAAATAAATAAATAATCAGTGGTTTAAATCAGATCATGCCAGTCACAGATTGTACAACCTGTGTGAAAAACACGTGTAAGGCCAAAAAAAAAAAAGAGTGAGGGCAGTGATGGATCAGGGGGAGCTGAGGCTCACACAGGGAGTTGTTGGTGCAGGATACAGGGGAGATTTTCCCTCCTTTTCAGTCTCCTGCTGACACACAGCTGCTTTACCTGCCTCTGCTTGGGAGACACCCCTGCCTGTCTTCACTTGTGCTGCACTTTTGAAGCCCTGAATTTATTGTTTAATGTAAAACCAAGATACAAGGCTGTCTCTTCCTGCATGGAATGCAAATTCTTTGTAAATGTGATGTGCCAAGGGTGTTCCTGGGCCGAGGCACACTGGGAGCTGCTGATGAGAGGGTCAGGACACTGGGAAGTGGCAGAGGGTGGGAAATATCCTTAGGGATATTTCAGAGTCATAAAATCACAGGACAGATTGGGCTGGAAGGGATCTTTAAAGGTCATCTCATCCAAGCAGCCCACCATGGGCAGGGACACTTTCCACTATCCCAGGCTGCTCCAAGCCCCATCCAACTTGGCCTTGGACATTTCCAGGACCAGAGCCTGGAAAAATGTGGCAGCTGGTGGAAGGAGGAGCAGCAGGAGCTGTGGAAGAGGAGAGAGTCTGGTCTGCTGGAGGGGAAAGGAGGAAGCAGCAGCGACACTTTGAATGTGTGTTTTGAAATATGCTCGGAGTTAATTTTATCCAGAAGCATTTGACATGAATTTAGATTTGAAATCAGCATTTGCTCATTACCGAGCGACTGATGAATGCCAAATCAGGTCATTACTCTTGGAGTGGGTTTTTATCTTCTCCCATTATCTGGGGTTGCTCAGATCCTCTCCATTCACAGTTGTCTTTTCTGGATATAATTGGGTTTAAGCAACTAAGATAGTAAATGAAGTGTTGATAACGAGAAGGATTGTTCATCTCTCCAAAGAGGGTTGGTTTTCTCTCCTTTCTCTCTCCCCTGGTGCACTGAGGGCTGCTCAGCAGTGATTGTTCTGAGCTCTGTGCATTCAGATGTGTTCCATCAGTGTCAGGATGTATGCACTGACCCTACCCTCCCTGCTGGAGCACATGATCTGTAGGAATTTGCCTGCAGAGCTGAAGTTCCTCTGTCTCCATTCCTGGAGGCTGTTCCGACAGCTCGGCGAGCGCTCGGGGAGCAGGGGGAGAACAACAAAACCACCTTAACACCTTTGGAAGCTCAACTACCTTGTTTAACTCCATAACACTGAGAGGAAATTGGTTTCCCTTCCCAAAAAAAATCTCCTCTCCTCCTGGAGGGAAGGATGAGGTTTCCATTTATCAGAGCAGCGGAGATCAACAGGAAAATGTTACCGAGTTCCTGTGGCGCTTTTAATAGAATAAGGAGGCAGTGCCCTTCAGCTGTTCCTTAGCCAAACAAAATGTTTGGTGAGCCTTGCTAATCCATCCTGGCAGGACCAGAGCCACCTAACAGCAGGAAATGTCACCATGACCAACTGCTAAAATAACATTATAATTGTGTAATTTGTATTCCTGCGGGAGAATCCGGCCATGTGCTCCAGCAGCCCAGATCCCCTGGGCTGATCCCCCAGGGTGGGCAGCAGGAAAAGGGGGATCCTGCCCCTGTGCCCAGGTGAGAGCCCACCTGCAGAGCTGCCCCAGCCCTGGGGACACAGCTATATAATATATATATTATATATATATATATATATGTACACACACCCGTTGTACTGCTGGATCCCCACGGAACGTGACAATGTCACTGTGTGTTTTTTCTCTCCAGCACACAAAGCTGAACCTCTGAGTTTGCAGGCTTCAGTATTTTCCCACATCTAAATCAATTTTGGACATGCCAAGCCTCGTGCTCCCACATTGTATCTTTACACTAAATATCCTACTCCCACATCTTGTCATTTTTAAAAACAGAAGCGTGGCCCAAGAGGTCCTGAAAGGCTTTTCCTCTCTTTACACAGAGCTTTTGATTCCTGGATCTGTTTGAAAGTGTCTGAGGGCTTTCAAGATAAAATGCAGTTGTCTCCTTTTCACTCCTCTCTGGTAGGCAGAGTCAATGCCTTTGTTTCCAGGCACAGCTGAAGTGCTGCCATTCCATTTGAAAATCCCATTAATCTCATGCATCCAATGATAACACTAAAAAGTAGTACAATAGATGGTTGGTTTTCCACAGGCATCCCATTATTCAGTGAACACACATGGCTCTGTGGGAGCAGGGCTTGGGGGGGGACTTCACAGGGAACTCCAGGGAAATTCCCCAGGCTTAGACCTGCCAGGATGTCCCTCTTTTACTCCTGAATCATCTCCAGTTTCCTACTCCTGCAGGCACTGCTGGCAGGAAGATGGGGCTGCTGACATGGCTTTGAGTCTTCATCCCCAGGTACAGAATCCCAAACTGGTTTGGGTTTAGGAGGGACTTAAAACCCATCCAGTGCCACCCCCTGCCATGGGCAGGGACACTTCCCACTGTCCCAGGCTGCTCCACCAGCCTGGCCTTGGGCACTGCCAGGGATCCAGGGGCAGCCACAGCTGCTCTGGGCACCCTGTGCCAGGGCCTCATCATCCTCACAGGGAGAAATTCCTTCCCAAAATCCCATCTAGACCCACCCTCATTCAGTCTAAAGCCATTCCTTTTTGTCCTTTCACTCCATGCCCTCGTATTTATTACTTTCCCTCCAAATTCTTCTCTTCACACAAATGGGAGGAGCTGGGTGCCACGGGATTCTTCACACTTTCACCCATTAGAAATTCAGCTGAATGGTCATGAGGAATATTTGTACTTCAGCAAGAACAGCATTGAACTGGGAACAGATTTAACCATTGCATTAACTACTACATTTCTCCTCAAACACAGGAAGATTTCTTTGCACCATGTGGCCTCCCCACCTTTTTTTCCACCCAGATAAACTGATGTTCTCTGTTCTGAGGGGATTTAACTCTCTTTGTCTTCAGCTTGAACGCTCCCTTAACTATATTAATCACATCTTTCCATCAGAAGTGATTTTTGAAAGTCTTTAAGCATATTTTGCACAGGTTGGAAGACTGAGTGAGCTGCCATCTCACTCTTGTTACTTTTCAGATTTGTAATTCCCCAAAGATAAAGCAGCATTAGGAACAGTCCCCCGTTTGCTCTGGAAAGTAATTTCTGATTTCCATATTAATCAAAAATAGCTTTACCTTCGTCCTGCCCTAATCCTAGGAACAACACAGGAAGAAGATTACATTCTGTAGATGTCAGAAAAGCAATTAAAATCTGCACAGAGGAATTGAGGGGGGAAGGAATCTCACCTCTTTATTTTGTGAGCTGAGCAGGGAAAGACCCTGACCTCCAGCTGTTTGTTTCTTATTGGCTCCTTTTCTTTGGAAGTGCCTGCTAGAATCATCTTTAATATTGCAAGATTAAAATGCTGGTCTTTCAGTAGACTGAGAGGGTTATAGTGATGAGAAGAGACATTTAAGGAGGGTGAGGATTGGCTGTGAAGAGCCTGGAATTTGCAGTTGGAGAGGTGAGTGACTATTAATAGCTCTGTCTGTGGAGATGGATATTCCTTGATCCTCAGGGACTGGAGTGCAGGGAGAGCCTGCTGGAATATTCCCAGGCTGGAATAAAGGGAGCCAGGAGAGAGGGGCACTGCCTGCCCTGCTGGCTGGCAAGGGTTCTGCTGTACAAGCGTGGAACTGCAGGAATTTGGGAGGTGTGGGGGTGGTCTGAGAGGCAAAATCTGTCCCAGCTGACAGGAGGATCCTGGGGGAGAACGGGGAGGAATGTGATGGAGATGGCTTTTGGGGTTTGACCTGTCACATGTCACCTGTTTGGGTTTAGCCAGGGTGTCCTGTGGGTGAACCAGGGGCTGGGAAGGGAGGTGGGGAGTTTACCTTGGCTCTTTGGGATGGGGTCCTACCAGATACAGGTTTAGGTGTAGGGGAGGGGAGAAAGACACAACAGAATTGGGATGGGATGAGATGGAATGGAATGGAATGGAATGGAATGGAATGGAATGGAATGGAATGGAATGGAATGGAAGGAAATGGAAGGAAAGTCTGTGGCAGCTCTGTGGAAAGGNGAATGGAATGGAATGGAATGGAATGGAATGGAAGGGAATGGAATGGAATGGAATGGAAGGGAATGGAATGGAATGGAATGGAATGGAATGGAATGGAATGGAATGGAATGGAATGGAAGGGAATGGAAGGGAAGTCTGTGGCAGCCCTGTGGAAAGGGCAGAGGAGCACATGAGTAGATGCTGCTGGGGTATGGGCTCTGTGTGTGTGGGATGGATTTCCCAGGATCCTGCTGTTGCTCTTGCCTTTGAGGAGAGGGGATTTTCCCAGAGCTGTTCTCCTAAACATTTGTTATTCTCCAGTTTTTCAGGTTCCTGCAGGGTGAGCACTGAAGCTGCAGATATCAGTTTTTACTGACTGAACCTTTGAACTGAACCCAGCTTGCAGCTGGACTGATTGTTGTAGATCCCTTCCAACTGAACAATTCCATTCTAATCTCTTCTATTCCTTCCATTCCATTCTTTCCTTCTAGTGAGCACATCTAAGTGTTCTCTGGAATGTGTGACATCATACCCACAATAATTCTCTTCCTAAAATACTTCTGCTGTTAAATAGGCCCATTCTGGAAATTCCTTTCCTCCACTTGGCTGATAACCCTGGACCAGTCCAAAGCACTGTGGTCAAACTTTGGATCCCAAAGGCCTGTATTTATTGCAATAAATTTCTCCAGCAACTTGCCATGTGACTGATGACAGTTCTCAACACTGAGCTTTTTCTCCTGCTTTCCCCATGCACTACAACTCACAACAATATGACTTCAATGAGATGGGATATTGGGAAAGAATTCCTCCTTGTGAGGGTGATAAACCCTGGCACAGGGTGCCCAGAGAAGCTGTGGCTGTCCCTGGATCCCTGGAAGTGTCCAAGGCCAGGTTGGACAGGGCTTGCCCTTGGCTGGTGGTTGGAACGAGATATTTTTTAAGGTCCCTTCCAACTTAAACCAGTCTGGAATTTTATACAAAATATTCTGCTGTAAAACTTTGCTTCCTATTTTATGGCATTAAAAGCATTTTCAGTTGTGACTTACAGCCTGTGAGAGCCCTTTATGAAGCTGTTTTAAATGAAAACTCTTGAGGTGCTTGTGTGTTAGTTTATTTTTGACAGGGAGAAAAACCTGCTGCAAAAAGAGATGATTGTCTTCATGCATTTTTAAACCTTATTCAGCCAGAGCTGTGACAGTGACAAACTGGCCTCAGGTCATTTCTTCTCCTTGACATTTGCAAGTCTGATACATTTTTCCAACATCTCTGGAAGTGTCCAGGCTGGACAGGGCTTGGAGCAGCCTGGGGCAGTGGAAGGTGTCCCTGCCCACTCAGGGCTTGGAATGGGATGAGCTTTAGGATCCCTTCCAACCCACACTGTCTGTGATTCCGTGGTACCTTGAACTAATATACATTTCCTGAAATGCTTCCAAAGTAAATTTAGAGAATTTCCAGCTTTCTAATTAATTTGTTTTACTGGAAATTAAATGCTAAAAGCGAGTCTTTCAATTCTTGTTCTATTTCCCAATTTCTTTGCTGTTGGTCCTGTAATTTTTGAAGAGGATTGGGGCAGAAAGCCCAGTTCTTGGTGGCAGTGCTGGGGCACTGCTTTTCAAAATCAGCTGGATTTTGGATCTCTGCTCTCATTTTACTTTATTTAAGGACAACAGCTGAGATTTGAGCCGTGGGTGCCCTGGGGAGGCAGGGGGTGAGTGCCACACGTTAGAATCCCACCTGGGAAATGAAGCTGGTGCTCAGTCGTGGTTTCCCTCAGTTTATTGCTGTCAGGAGACCCTGGAGGACAGTCCCTGGGATAAATTAATTGTAATGCATTGATTTTGTCCTGGGAATCTGCAGAAGTTCATTGACATTGAGCAGCAGCACTGCCTGACCAGCTGCCCGGTGGGTATTTGACCCAAAGGAGTCACTTTGTGCCAGCAAGGACACCCTTGTGTGACACTGAAGTGACATCAAACTGCGTCTGACCTGCTTGATGTTTGCCAGGTGACCTGGAACTGGCACTTGCTTGTGTTTAAAAGAAGCAGCAAAATCTTCAGGAGTGTTTCCTAAGGCTGTTCCATTTCCAATCAGTCTGTTAAAACCAGATTCCTGGAGGAAATTGCTAATTTTTTTAGGCCATGGAAAAGCTTCCTCAGAGCCTCCTTTGCCATCACAGGCAGGGACACCTTCCATTACCCCAGGCTGCTCCAAGCCCTGTCCAACCTGGCCTTGGGCACTCCCAGGGGTCCAGGGACAGCCACAGCTTCTCCAGGCAACCTGTGCAGTGTGTGAATCCATAAAGAGCTCAGAGATGAGGAACTGTCTCAGTGTTTTATAGAGCTGAGGATTTAGAACAATTTAAATGCATTCTTTACACTGAGCTTTTAAAAGAACCCTATCCAATAAAATAGATGCTGTTTCTGCTTGCCCTGCTTGGAAGTAGACCAGGACTTTGTGGATGATGGGAGGTCTGCGACGTGCTGAGATGGAGTGGGAGGCACAAATCCAGGCAGAGGAGGATTTCAGGGGATCTAAAGGGAAAGCAGCACCACTGCCTACAGAAGAACTGGTGAGGGACCGTGTGCTGCCAGTCATGTTGTGCCAGGATAAACACAAACTCGGTTTATTTTACCTATTTTAGTTATTTTTGAACGTAGACACAACCTCGGCCGATCCTTTATTTCTCAACTGTTCCTGTTAACATTTTTAGGCAGAAGACAAAACCTGCCAGGAGTTTTGGCTCTGTAGAGTAAAAAGGCTGCCCAGAGAAGCTGTGGCTGCCCCTGGATGCCTGGAAATGTCTAAGGCCAGGCTGGATGGGGCTTGGAGCAGCCTGGAACAGTGGAAGGTGTCCCTGCCATGGCAGGGGTGGCACTGGGTGAGCTTTAATGTCCCCTTCCACCAAGCATTCAGTGATTCTCTCTCCCATAATCCATATTTATGTGTATATATTGCTGTTTTCAGTTTCAAGTGCCTCAAATGATATTTTATGAAGTATATTTGATGCCATGAATTAATGGCAGTTTTATGCTGTTGTTTGTTTTTTTGGTAACAATTTTTAAGTCCGTCTGAGATTCCCCTGGATGCCTCTTCCCTCTCCTTATCTTTGCTCCTCACTTAAATCATCCCTCAGGTTCTGCTGGTAAAACTGAAGCCTGCTGATATTCTGAGTCCCAAACCATAATTAGTCATCTTCCCTTTTTTAAGCTGATTTTTTCAACCCAGCAGCCCCCAGTACAGGAGGGGGCTGATGTGAACCCTCTGATTTTACTTTGCCTGACATCGTGCCTTTCACTCCTTTAATTTCTGAGCGTTTCTCTTTTTCCCCTCTCCCTTTTCCATCCCAGTCCATTACTCCAATTTGCTATTCCTGGAGGGAGCTGCTGATCCTTTTTGCTGTTTCCCAGCCACGCTGGATGTGTTATTTTTAAGGCAGCCTCAGTACCTGCAGCACAATGACTCATTTTGGATTTGCCAGGTCCCCACGTTCCTGCCGAGAAATCGGCTCCTGGACTGAATTCCTGAGAGGATTGTTAGGATCACAGCAGAGAATCCCCAAATCCTTGGAGGATGTTAAAGTCACAGCTATTCCCTGAACACAACCCAACATTGCCCTTCTAAAATGAGGGGGCAGAGAGTGCCCCCAGGGCCTTTAATTCCCCCTGTCCCTGGAAGTCTCCAGGTTGGATGGAGCTTTGAGCAACCTCATTTTTTAAATCCCTCTGGGGATGGGGACTCCACCACTTCCCTGGGCAGCCTGGCCCATCCTTTCCAGGAAATCACTTTCCATCCTCCTCCCTCGCTCTCCATCTGCTATCCATCCTGAGAGTCACAGGGGTTTCCCAGTTATCCATGTGAAATAATTGCCCCACACAAATCTTGGGATTTTTTTTTTTTTTTTTAAAAACAAGCCTGCCTGCTTCCCTGTGTTTAAAAAACAGGTAAAAGAGGAGCTGCCACAAATTTATCACTTTTTACCTGCTTGAGCAAATAGGAGGATGCACCTCAACCATAAAATGTAATTTGCTAATTAGTAATTGCTTTGCTGAGTTGGACCAGTGTAGAAATCCTTGTTTTAAAGCAAGCAAATGAAAACTGTACTAAAGCATTCCAGGCTGTCACCCCTCAGCTATGGGGTTTATAATGTTTGGAGTTTCTTCTGGGCTTTTTGTAAGGAATAAAATATTTACAGGATGGAGGCAAAGGATTTCTATTTGCTTTTTTGTATTTATTTTTTTTCTTCCCAAGCTTTCTAAAGAGATGCTCTACCAGAGCACCAGGTGCAAAAACATAACTCTAATTCAAGTATTCCCAGAAATTGCTTGGGTTGGTGGGTTGTTTTTTTTTTTCAGAAGAGGGATTATAGGGCATGAACATGGTTTATAACACTTCTTTAGGGGTTGAAAAATTCAGTTTATGAACTGAAGTAGTAAATGCTGCACAGCCCCATGATTCCAGTGCTGTTCTTCCTCCCTGGATTTTGCTGAGTTGGGCAGGAGCTGGTGGGGTTCTCAAGGGTCAGGTGCAACAGTCAGGGAATCTCATCCCAGCTCTTGGCTGGAAAATCAGTAACAAAAACCTCGAGATAAGGGATCTTTGTGGGATCCCTGTATCCCTGCTGCCTTTCTGGCAGAACCTTTGCTGCACATCCAAGCTGGTGAAATCAGATTTTACTTCCACCAGAGCCATTTTTTAAACAGCACTGTGGAGTTTTGCCAGTTCAAATATTAGGGATTCTCAGCTTCCCCCAAGCATAATTTGAATCCCATCTCCTGGCCCAAATACATGTGAGAGACCCATTAAGCCTTTTAACACCCAAAACCTGCTTTTGTTAATATTCTCTGTGTGCTCCATCTGCTGCTGTGTTTGTCCATAGCCAATGGATTTGAGAGCAATTCACTTCTCTGGTCTGAGGCCAGAATGTCCAAAATACCATATGGACATTTGAAAGTTAATGAGCATTTAAAAATTTCAATATCTAGGGCTGTTGTGATCCCTAAACCTGAGTCTTCCTTGAGTTTGGCCTCTTCTTGTAACCCTAAACATTTTATCATTTTGAGTTTTTAGCTTTGCTGATGAAAATCACGACGTTTGTACTTTGAAACTGGCCCTTTGGGGCAGTAATTTGATTTGTAACATTGTTTTGACTGTTCTGGAGCTGCCTGTTACTAAAATGAGCTGAAATAGGAAATTTGGTGTCCCCAGAGATGTTGTTTAAGGGTGTGAATCAAGGATGAAATCAGGAGGATGCTGCCAGTGCCAGAGGACAAAGTGGAGTGTAAAAAGCAGAGATGGGAACCAGTACTATGTTTGTGCTACAGAGAGACTTAATTAGTCAATTAATTGATGGATTACTGATTAATTGATTAATTACCAGTCAGTTTCTGTTGTGTTAATCGTTGGTCATGCTCAGGGCAGTGCTGGGCACCTTGGCTTTGGCCACAGACCTGGAATACCATTTTTTAAGGCAGTTCCAAACCTGGCAAATTCAATTCAAGCATTTGGAATAAGAAAAACTAAAAGCCAGGAGCTTTTTGCCATCACCTCTTCCAATCCAAACCATCCCAGGATTCTATTTTTTACCCAGTTGTTGCAAGCACCAAGTTGGCAGAAAAAAGAAATTACAGTAGACAGGAAACAAGGACAAATTCCCAGTTCCAGGATCTAGGAAGGCATCAGGAATGTGGAGCAGCTGCCTGTCCCTAGCTGGAAGCACAGAGGTTTTTGCTCTGTGACAGAGCAAAAAACTGGGGTTTGAACTGATCCTCTTTTTAGCTCCTGGCTTGGGAGCAGAGCTGAAAAGGATGGATTGAAAATCAGCCAGATGAACAAGTGCATTTTGGACAACACAAAGGGCTATTGCAAATATTATGGTAAATATCTTGCTGGCACAGAGAGCACCGAGTCCTGCCTGCAATTTCCATTCCCAGCTCCTCCAGAAAGGGCCTTCTCACCCCTCTGGAGCTGCCATAGAAACTCTGCCACAGCAGACCAGGAGCATCCAGGTGAGGCTCTCCTGGTCCTCCACAAATTCAGGGGAATGGCAAATTCATGACTGAAAAGCAAACTAAGGCATTCCTGGCCCAGGATGAGGTTGGATGGGGTTTGGAGCAGCCTGGGACAGTGGAAGGTGTCCCTGCCATGTCAGGGGGTGGCACTGGCTGGGCTTTAAGGTCCCTCCCAACCTAAACCATCCTGGGCCTCTAATACCACATGGTCTGTTTCAAGCTGAGCACTCTTCTGCCATCTTAATTTCTTTTAAAATCTTTCCAGCTGAATATTTCCCTGGGGAGCATGATTGGATAAGGTTGAGCCACAAGTGAGTATTTATGAAAAACTGCAAAGGAGCTTCTTTATCTCAGGCTTCCACTTTCTGTGGAGCAACAAACCCTTTTATTTTATCAGTAGGGGCTGTTCATGCCCTGCCTTGGATTCTTCAAATGCAGAACGAAGCAAATCACTGCAAGGAGAATCAATATTGCACAACTTAAACCCTTTTCCAGAACTTCTTTCCCACAGAGCCTTGTCTGAACACAGGAGAGGATGTGACACATGTCTGTGGCCCAGAAGTGATATTGATTGACAGTCTGACAAGTTCTGTCACTCTGGTTTATTTATAGTGTGTGCACTGTGCTATCAACAATCTCTCTAATATTTTTGGACAGTTGCTCCTGGTTTTCAGGATGAGTTTTGCTCATCCAAATGCATCCTGTACCCAGACAGCTGCAGTAAGGCCTGGGAGGTTTGTTTTAGATGTAGGTGGGAAGTAAAACTGAGGTGGAATTGAAATAAGAATGGAACAATTTCTTTTGTCCTACAGGTTGCAACTGCATTGAGCAGTTAAAAAACTGGTCTGAAAGCAAGAGAAAATCAGGGCAATGTGTGGCCAAAACAGTGCTTCTGTCACTTCCTTAATATCCTTTTAGGCTTGTAAATTCTCCTGATTCCTGGCAGGATGAAGGAAACAGCTTCCAGCTGACGTGTGGCGTGGTGCAACCACAAATTCCCATGGAAGAGCTCGGAGTTCTGTGCAAAATCATCTCTTGCCCAGCCAAATTGCCAGCAGGAAGCAGCCAGGAAGCTCTGCAGCTCCTCAGGGCAGGGAGGCCCTGCCATCCACCCCCTTGCCTTTGACCTCCAGCTGGGAAAAGCTCCTCCAGGCAGGCAGGACCCCGTTGTGTCAACACTGTGGCCCTGTGGAATGGAGACAGACAGGCAGTGCCACGTGTCTCAGCTGTCCTGCCAGGGTCTGGAGGTTTTGTCCCCATCAGCCCACGCCAGAGGCCCCTCTGCCACTCCCAGCCCTGTCAGCAGTGCTTTCTTAGGAGTCTGTGCAGTATAAAGGAAATGGGCATCAAAAGACACAATTCCTGCCAGATCCCTGCGGGTTTTGGGGGGGTTTTGGGGCGGTTGGGTTTCTCTGTGGGGTTGTTGGTGCCTGTGGAGCTCCCATCCTTGGCCTCCAAGTGTTGTGCTCACCATGTAAAATGTGGATAAGCCCTGAGGAAAATTCCTTAGGGAGCTGTGCTTTCACACCAATGGGATTTGATCAAGCTGTGATGCTGGGGAGGGAGAGGAAGGAGGCAGAAGGAGCTACAGACATCTTCTCCCCAGAGAGAACCTGCACTCCTCCTTCCTCATCCTCTGCTCTGCAAGTCCAGAGCTGCCTCCCCTCCTGGGGAGCCTTCCTCCTCCTCTGCAATGTCTTCACCTTCCTGGGAATGTGAATATGGGGAAGGAATTCCTGGCTGTGAGGGTGGGCAGGCCCTGGCACAGGGAGCCCAGAGCAGCTGGGGCTGCCCCTGGATCCCTGGCAGTGCCCCAGGCCAGGCTGGACAGGGCTGGGAGCAGCCTGGGACAGTGGGAGGTTGGTTTTGGGTGGCTCTGTGTAATGAGCAGGCAATAGCTGCTGTTTATATAAAGGGAAGGACCCTTCAGGGGGAAAAAGAATCAACTGTGAAAGGTCTCCAGGAGAGAGATTGTCAAATGTGAGAGCAAATCTTTTTTTAAAGCCCTTGCTGTGTCTGGTGCATCCACATTCATTTGACTGCTCCACTCTTGGGCTGATGAGGCTTGAAACAGTAATAAGGGGGTGGCACTTTTTCGTGGGAACAAATGTATTTATTATCCTCAGAGCCTCCAGAAATGCTGGATTCTCAACCATCCATTAACTTGCTCTTCAGAACAGTCCCACCCTTGCTTTCAGCCTTTCCTCTATTTCTACATGCATTTAGCATGAGTGGGCTGGAATAGTTTCATGGCAAGGAGGGGAGTGAGTGATGGGATAGCTGTGGTTATGTGGGATGATCAGTGGGAAATGAAACCTGCTCCAGTCCCTGGGCTCCTGCAGCATCCAGGGGCATTTACCTGGCTGCTTGTCCAAGGAGAGGCATTGGCAGAGGTTTGGGTAGAACTTGCCATGGAAATGTGTCAAATGGATCTGTGTGATGAGGGAAGAAAGGAAAGGTTATCCCTTCCTTCCTGCCCCGAGCTGGCAGAGCAGGATTCACCCAGAGAGGTTTTAAACAGCTCCCACAGAGCAGGGAAGGTCTGGCACTGCCCTGTGTGAGAAGCTGCTCACCTCCCTAAATCCCACCTGCTGAGGGATATTCCCTGGGGACAGCTCCCCAAAAGGCAGGAGGAGGTGCATGGCCTGGAAGCCCTGCAGCTGTGTGAGCAGCCAGGCAGGCTGGGAAGATCCTTCTGGAATGAGATTGGCTGGTGCCACGGGAGAGCCAGCTTTGCTTTCACCCCTGCTGCGAGTCCTTTGGGAAATGCTGGAGCCCTTCATCTCTGGAGGCCGGTTTCTGCTGCAGAAGGAGTTCCCAGATGTCCTCCTCAGCTCCTTTCCCTGTGTCCCCTCTCCATCTCTCCATCATGAAGGGGAGCAGTGTCACCAGGCACGTTCTTTCCGCTGTCACTGCTCCCAGCAATCAACGTTCAGGAGCCTTTCCTGCAAAGTCTGCCTGGTGGAGGCTTCGGTGGAGCTGTGCCAGGGAGCCTACATGGTGTCTGCTCTCTCAGTTCTCACTTCTGGGGTAATTCCTCAAGTTCCAAATCTGCACATCATTCATTTCCCAACATGTGATTTTCTGCAGGAACGGATTCCCAATGGCTCGAAAGGGAATGGATTTACAGCTGCGAGTAGTTGAAGGCATGAAGTTTCTCACGTGTTTTTGTCCTGAGAAGGTGCTTGTAAATCCTATTTTTGAGGAGTTTCTGAGGGCTGGGCAATAAAGAATGAGAATTGCTGGATGGACTTAAAATGGAACATGAGAATATTTTGCAGGGGAAAATGCTTTGGCTCCATCTGGCTGACCCGAGGAGGTGATCATAAAGCAGAAATGTTCCTGGGGCTGCTGCAGCTTCAAAGCTGTCACTCAGCAGAAACAAAGGGGTGGACAGTGGCTAACAGGGTTTAGAGGGAGGAGTGGTGAAGCAGAAGCACAGAATCAGGTTGGAAAAGCCCTCCAAGACCACTGAGTGCAACCATTTCCCCAGAACTGCCAAAGCCACCGCTGACCCGCGTCCCCAAGCACCACATCCACGTGGCTTCAGGCATGGGGACTCACCTGTGCCCTGGGCAGCAAATTTACCTGATATTTATCTCATATTAGCTCAAATTGGTCTGATATTTACCCACCTCAGAGCAGTGAATGCCACAAGAGGAACAGTTTTGTGTGGCTGCCTGGCTTCTCCTCCCAGGGAAGGCTGGTGGTTAATGAGCTCTCAATTGCAGCAAGCTTGGAGCTGGAGTCCTTGGCAGCTCAAGGAGCTGAAGGGTGCTTTTACAGAGCTTTGTCCTGCCCTTAGATAAGGGGCTTTATCATCCTCTAAAAATCCTTGTGACACAGCCACCTCCAGGAGCCTGTGCTGCTTGAGACTGGTGAAGGAAAAGAACAGAGGAGAATATTTTGTTTTGTAAATTATTGTCAGCTGCTCGTAGCTGTTGAGGCCCTGATCAGATAATGGTGGATGAAAGTACTCTTTAAAAAGGGAAATGGCACATTCTGGAATTCAGTGTTGTAAGTGACAAATTCCCATGGACCAAGCATGGGCTCTGTAGCCAAGGAGAAGCAAATTCTCTTTCGAGAATTTCAAGAGAACCTGCAGAGCATTAGCACTTGTGTATTGTCATGGTTTGGGTGTCATTTAGATGATTTTGATGCAGAGAAATTAATACATGAAAAATTAAATATGGCTTTTAAATACCTACTTGATGCAGCCCCGTGTGCTTTTGGCTTTGCACAGTTACTGTGTGGTGATTTTTAAAGCAGCTCAGCCAGTGCTTCCCAGAGCTGGAGTGCTGTGTGTTTTCCCTGGGGAGGAGATTAAATGAACACTGCCTTTCTTACTCCTATTGATTGTGGAGATGATATTAAATTAAAATAAGCCACAAAACAACTTTGGATTTCTTCTGCAAGGAATCTAATAAATTTTGTTCAATATTTTTCATCTCATTTTCTTTCCTTCTGCACCACTGCAAGGCCTCAAGCCCAGCAGAGACAGAGTCCTGTCATGTGCAGATCCATAGGAAGTAAAGGATGTTTTCTTTCTTTTTTCCTGACATTAAATGTCAAGTGGGTTTGAGCCTCTTGCTGTTATTTTTCATTCAGGGTGATGGGGCAGGACAGACATGGCAGGAGGGGAGCACTGTCAGCAGCAGGAACAGGAATTTACAGGAGGTGCCTTGGGTTTTCCAGGAGGAAAAATCAGAGCAGGATGTCAGATGCGCAACCATTGTCACCTCTCCTGAGATCATTCCTGATTGTTGGATCCAGACTTTGTTTTGTACCCAAGGGAATGAATGTAAGGCATGGGGACCCTCAGGGGGGAGCACACAGCTTTTTCTTCCGTGTGGGAGCTGATTTGGGATTATTTGGGGGATGAAGAAGAGCCAGCAATCAAATCCTAAAGGCTCAAAACCAATAGGACATAAAAATCACAGGATTATGGAGTAGTTTTGAGTTAGAAGAGACCTTTTAAAGGTCATCCAGTGTCCACAGGCAAGGACACCTTCCACTAGCCCAGGGTGCTCCAAGCCCCATCCAACCTGGCCTTGGACATTTCCAGAGATCCAGGGGCAGCCACAGCTTCTCTGGGCACCCTGTGGCAATGTTTTATCACCCTCATTGGAAGAAATGTCTTCCTCATATCTAATCTAAATCAACCCTCCTTCAGTTCGAAACCTTGCCCTTTGTCCAGCCACAACAGGCCCTGCTAAATGAAAAAATGCCTCATGTATTTTTAAACCTGCTGGATTTTGAGTGCTGGGAATTTCCAGGCATGTTTCTTCTGGCACAAATTGCCCCAGATTCTGCTACTTTCTTATTTTTCACTATGTCCAAA
>VZRH01002301.1:13271-29154 GCA_013397555.1 Urocynchramus pylzowi | reverse complement strand
TTTTTATATTTCAATAAGCAAAAAAAAAAAAAAAAAAAAAAAAAAAGGAGCAATCCACACTAATTTTCCTGTACCTTTCCCATCTCTGCTTTGCCTTAAAATAGAAAGGACAAGTTTTCTTGCTGGAGGTCAGCACTTATCAAAGTTTATGAGATCAGAGTGGAAGATACTGCAGAGCAGGGCTTCTTTTTGCATCCAAAGCTATTAAAGCTTCCTTGATAGAAATCATATTTATTTGAGCTGAAATGAATCCAAACCCAGCCATGACTTACCTTCAGAACAACAAAAGATACCACGGTGAGGAAGAGTCCTGCCAAGCAGAAACTAAACCCCAAAAAAAAGGAGAAAGACCAATTGAGTCCCCAGCTCTGGAGGGTTTTAAAATAGGTGTGGATGTGGCACTTGGGGACATGTGTCACTGGTGGCCTTGGCTCATGGGGTGAGCTTGGACCTGATGGTCCTGAAGGTCTTTTCCAAGTGAAACAATTCTGTGATTCTATAAATACACAGTTGCCTCCATCTGCCTGAAATAAATCCTTCAATACTCAGCTGAATGGAAAATCTTACCCAAAACCTCACTTTTCTTGTGGTTTGACTTATTTCAGACTCTTATTTTAAGGTATAACCCCAATGTTGCAAATTTTGGTCCAAGTAAAGGAGGTTTTTTTTCCTGCTTTTGACAGTGGGTGAGTGCTGGTGGCATCTCAGAGGGCACAGGTGAAACATTAGTGACAATACAGGACTGTGTTTGTCATGGCTGGTGACTGAGGACTGTTAATTAAGCATTACTACTAAAGACTGCAGCAATTTGTGGGATTCAGGGCTTATTTGGGGGGATTTTCCAGCAGCCAAGGTCAGAAGAACCTCTTGGAGCCCCAAGAGCCTGCCATCTAGATCCCTTGCAAATGGGCAAGGGACTTGCCAGCACCAGGGCACACACAGCCATCATCATCTGTGCCTGTGGCTGGGAATTGGGATGGTCTTTGAGGTCCCTCCCAACCCCAACCAGTCTGGGATTCCACTAAATTATGTGCCAAGAAGGTAAAACCCCATGGAGAAATACAGGAAAAGACACAATTTTAGGGAAAATACACAAGAAGTGAGCTGGGGTTGGTTCAGCAGCCCTGGCCAGATTGTCAGGAGGAAACAGGAAGAGTGTGGAGCAATGAGTGTCCTGGAAAAGACATGGTTGTCTTCTAATGAACTGGAGAGAAGGGATATTTCTGATTTAAAATCCTCATCATTAATGCTCTGCTTGCAATCACTGGATCTGCAAATAACTTTCTAAGGAGCTTCTTGATTGCTGAAAGGGTTTAGATATTCCTGGGTACAATGAAAACAGAGTTCTGTGTAGCCTAAAAAACAACCCAAAAAAAAAAAAAATCTGTTAAACTGCTGCTTATCCAACATTAACTACAGCAATTTTTAATTAACCTGATTTAGAAGCCAAATATATCACTGATGAAAATGAGAGGGTAGAACATCCAGTCATTTATTCCAGTACAGTGGCCATGATTGTTGAATTAGATTTATTCAAATGAACCTCAGCATTTTTGCCACAGAAGCCAGTGGTGCCAGGGTTTGAGAGCAGTGGGATTTGGGGTGTGGGAGGGGGGACTGAGCTGTGGCTCTTTTGGTGCTCAGAAGAGGGAAGTACGGACCCACGCTGGCTTTTATTGAATAAAATAAAATATTAGAAAAGATGGGTGCAAATCCACTGCTAATTACCTCCTTCCAGCCTTTGCTGGCAGCCAGCAGCCAGTGTCAGTGGGGCTTGGCATGGGGACACTCTCCAAGGGCCATTCCAGGGGCTGTGCTCTGGGATGGTGGCCAAGGGGACACACAGATAAACTGGGTGGTGACACACAGCAGAGCCAAACTGTCCACCAGCAGAGCAGGGTTAACAGAGTGTGCTGCTCCCTCTGCCAGGGGGTTACTCAGCAGCACCTAAGGAGGGTGGAGTTATTCAGGTGTTACTCTTTCCAGCAGGGAAAACCTGCAAGAAATGGAAGGAAGTGAAAAGCAAAATGGTGAGCAGTGACAGGCCCCCAGGGAAGGGCTGGAGCTGTGCCAGGGGATGTCCAGGTTGGGTTTTAGGGAAAGGCTCTTCCCCCAGAGGGTGCTGGGCACTGCCCAGGCTCCCCAGGGAATGGGCACTGCCCCACAGAGCCCCAGGAGTGTTTGGACACTGCCTGGTGTCCAAAACAGGTCAGGATTTGGGGTGCCAGGTGGGATTTGGGGTGTCTGTGCAGGGCCAGGGGTTGGGCTGGATGGTCCTGGGGGTCCCTTCCAGCCCAGGACATTGTGTGATTCTGTGGGGAAGGAGCAGACTGAGGCACAGAGGTTGAGTCTGTGCTCTCCACAGAGGACAGGAATTTCCAGTGGAGTAGGAGTTGGATGCTGCACTCCTGCACTGCGTGGGTGCACACAGGCTCTGGGGTGTGCCACCACTTCCAGCCCCCCACTTCCATCACACAATTCCCCTGAACTCCCTCTGACCTCTCCCCTGGGTGAGGCTGATGCAAGCTGAAGATGCTCTGCAGCCTTGCCCAAAGAGCCCATTAAACCCTGAGTGGCTCCAAAGGGTCCTTCCAGGTGGCCTGGCAGGTAATCAGGTCCCTCCTGGGAGCAGCACTTGTGCAGCCATGGGTGAATCCAGGGCTGGCATGTTTTCCTGCAGGATCCCTGCCTTCCCTTCAGCAAGAAACTCTGCTTAATGGAAGTGCTGAGCTCTCCAAAGTGCTGCCACGCAGGCCAGGAAAACCTTTCCACTATTCAGGTTTTGTACCTGAATTCCACGTTCAGAGTATGGATTTTCCCAGCAGTTTTCTCCAAAGCACAGTGAGCACACCCCTGCATCCTGCATTCTGATCCTTGTTTCCTGCAGGAATAAAGATGAAATATTGATGGTGTCACATGCAGGTCTGTGGAGCACATGCACCTGTGTTTTCCCTCGGTGGCCTGTGTGCTCACACAGGTTGTCTGTTGCTCTCCAGGGCTGCCATCCTTGCTGAATGGATGAAATCCTAATTGCTGTTTTCCTCTCCTTTCAGGTTATCCAACAGGCTATCCCACTGCTGCCCCAGCCTACAATCCCAACATGTATCCAACCAGCAGCCCTGGCTACGCCCCAGGTAAAAATCCTGAAAAAGGCCTGCAAACATTCCCTGCTCATCCATTTCCAGCACACACACTGGGGATGAAAAATAATACCTCACCCTTCAGTTTGGCTTTTGGTTGCTTGAGTTGTTTATTCTGAGTGGTTTTGCCTCAGAAGAGCTGCAGGATTTTGCATCTTCCAAATGAAGCAGCCTTTTGAGCTCAGTGTGCAGCAGGCAGAGCTGCTTGCATAAGGAACACAAAGCTGGACTTTGTGCCAGTCTTGCTAAACCCTCTCTTCCCCCTAATTGCCAAGTTTTCAGTCTCCCAGTTGTCATAAAATCAGTAGATCCCCAGGCTCAGGCGCTTTCCAAGGCTGATGAAACAGGAATGAGGGGTTTGTTGCCAAAATCTTTTGGTTTTGTCTTCTCCACATCACAGTTTACACATATTCCATAAAACTGTTTATTGTGGATGATTCTGGAAGGGATCTGTTGTGTTTTGTTTGGGTTTATGTGCTTTTAATAAGGTCTTTAGCTGCATTTCTTCCCATTAAAGCCTTAACACGGAACATGAAACAATTTTTTTCCCCCTGGATTTGTGCTGGCCACCCTCAAATTCCCCTGAAGGATAAAACACTGGAGGAATTAAATGAAAACAACTCCATAGGATAAGAAAAAGCCCATAAATTTATTAGTAGCTTGTCCTGCCAGAGGCTGGCAATGTCCTCCCTCCCTGCTCAGCCAGGAATGTAAATACTGCAGCATTCTGGCATTTTGGCCTGGATATTATAAAATGTCACTTGTCCCCAGTCGTGCAGGCAGCAGCTCCTCCACTGAGTGGGCACAGGGCCAAGGGAACACCCAAGTGAGAGGAAACCCCAAAACCCTGAAGGATAGGGGTTTTTGGGGGGTCTGAATTGTACTTCTTAGACACCATTTCATAATTTCCATCTTGGAAATCTCCTGATGTCCAGAGAGCTGACAGGTCATTTTTTATGGAGAGCAAAATCCTTCCAGTGGGTAACACAGCTAAGCACGAAACTAGCGAGGAAACTATAAGGATTAAAATTCAGAAAATAAAATTGGAATGAAAATGCTGAAACTTTTATGGAGTTTCCCATAAACCATGAGGGCAAGTTGGAGAGACCTGGTTTAGGTAAAGGTGTCCCTGCCCAAGGCACGGGGTTGGAACTGGATTGTCCTTAAGGTCCCTTCCAACCCAAACCATTCTGTGGTTCTGTTCTAAACAATTTTTACAGCTCTGGAAATCAATACCATTTAATATCACAGCAGGATATTAAACCATTTTAACCACTCTGGGAAGCAGGAGCAGGCTCTGCTGCTCAGGACCTCCCAGCACCACACTCAGTGGTCCCTTCTCAATGGAAAACAGACTGCCAGGAGGAAAAAAAGAGATTTTGAGAGCTAACTGATGGAAAAGAAGTGCCATAAAATCTCCCAGCAGTGGGGACATGTGACAGAGTGACAGCATCCTCAACTGTGTTAAATGGAATTGGGCTGAGCTAATTCTGTGGTTCAGTGGCTGAGCTGAAACCTTCATCAGTACAGAGAGTGTTTCCTCAAATTGAAGGAGCTGCTGTCACACAGGAGGCTGGAAAAAGCCTGGAGAGGAATGTGCTCCTGGTGTCCTTCGAGCACACTGGGAATCAGCTTGGGGGTTAAACCTTGGACTTCTGAAACAGCAGACTAATTCTAATTATGTTTTTAAGAGATTTTAGACATTGAGTCTCAAAAAGAAAGAGGTGCTGCATGTTCCCAGCAGAATTACTGCTCCTGAACATCCCATCCATGGACAAGGTCCTGTTCCAAAGCTCCCAGGCTGGGCAGGAGGTGGTTCCTGCTGGCAGAAATCCCTCCAGCTCACTAAAACCTATCACAACCCCAGGGTTCATCTGATTCTCCACGTGGAGATTACCCAGGGAAAGGTGCCCCTCAACACTGCTTGGAACAGAGGGTGGGGAGGGTGGGAAGAGCTTGTGGTTTCTGAATTCTGCCATTCAGAGGTAACTGCAAGGTCTCTTGAGCAGAACCATCCTGTCCCAGCTTGATCACCCTCTCTGCTCCACCCTGAAGATGCTCCTGCTCCCTCTCAGATGTCTCTTGCCTCAAACCTCATGAATTTTGGTGGCTTCCATGCAAAGTCTTGGCAGGAGATCAGCCCCTGAGGGAAGATAATTCCAGTTTTCAAATCCCACCCGCTTTTGTCCCTGATGTTCTCCAAACACTCCCTGATGCTTCACTGGAAGCCAGCCATGCCTCATGCTCTTCTCTTGACCTCGTGGTTCCCAAAACCCTGGGATCCACGTGGGAAATGAAATGATGTAGTAACCTAAGCTTTGCAACAGCATCAGAAGGAAACAAGGAGAGGAGCTTGGAGAAGTCTGGAGTCCCCTTGTTTCATCCAGTGAGGAAAGGGAAATGGTAACTGGAGGCAGTCTTGATTTCTCCCTCTCCCAGTGCCAGGTTTCTAGTGGATATTTGCTGATGTTTGAGCCCAAAAGGTGTTGAATTATTCCCCAGATTATTCCAAAGGAACCCTACAAGCAAGGGCATGAGTTGGACTGGATAATCCTCACTGATCCCATACAACTCGGGATGTTCTGTGATTCTATCAATTCCTTTCCATTCCACTTCAAGTTCCTGCCTTGTGTGATTTTCCTGCTGCATTTTTCCACAGTTTTCAGAGGGAGAGACACAAGGCAAAACACCAGCATTGCAAACTCATGCTTGCAATAGGCCTGGTTTTTTTAGGACACTGTTCTTAAAAAATCGGTTTTAAGTAGGCAAAAATGAGCATCTAAAATCACTCTGCTGCAGAGACACAATTTAAAAAAAAATAAAATTATGTATGTCTTCATTAAGCCTGGTGCATGTTCCCTCACAGGCATTCTGTCTTCCTCGTGGTTGTTTTGTTTTAACTTCCTTCATTAAAGCCTCCCTTTTTATTTTCCTGAAAGTAGGACACACACTCTGCTCGTGGAGGCTGGCTGAGGCTGGAGCTGTGTTTATTAATAATGCAGGGCAGAAGTAATGGCTTTGCAGTAATGCCCTTCCAGAGCAGGACTAAAATCAGCCTCAGGAATTCGGGATCTGTGTGGGAATGTCGTGGGACAGGACAGAGGCTCTGATCCCCCATTCCTGCCTCTGGATCCTGCCTGGAGGAAATGCTGCTCTGCAGAAGTTGGAGCATCAGCAGTGCTCTGAGCTATCCTCCAGAGGTGCCCAGTGACTCTTTGGGGACACCAGTGGGTCCCCTGAGGGGAATCTTGGGGTCTGGAGAGGTGAATATCCTCTAGTGCCTCACCAGGCTTTCCAAGGATAAATGTTCCCATCGTTTTGAGGCACTCAGGCACGGGACTGCCTGGGGAATTGAGCTTATTGCAAACTTTGTCCAGGGCTGGAGGCTGTTTCCATCCCAGGTGAGGGTGTTAGAGGGAAGCAAGATATCCTACAAGGCTTTGAAAGGGTTCACATTTTTGTCTTTTCCACTTAAAATATGTCCTGAACATTCCCACATCATCTAGAGATCCTGTCTAAAGGAAAACACAGCAGTCCCAGCACTGCAGAGACCCACAGCTCACATTGTTTGCTCAGCTCCCACTGGTTGATTTGCCAGGGATTGAAATGATAATTAAAAAAAACCTCTTTATTTTATTTATATTTGGGTGAGAGGATAAACCAAATCCAGAAGACACTGGTTGGAGGTAGCCCTTAAATGGTATGAGATAGTCATGGCTGGACTGTGATCCCTGTGAATTATTGCAGAGGACCAGGAGGTATTTGTGCTCCTGGAAGCCTCCTTGATCCACCTTTTGTGTAGTTTTAAGTGATGGATTCTCCAAGGATCCCTGATTTAATGAAGAACAAGCAGAGCTGTGGCAATCTCCCAGCCATCTCCAGCCCAAATTGCCTTGATTTTGTGGCAGGTTTAATGTGGAGAGGGAAAACCACAGAGGAAGGATTCGTGTAACATTGGAATGAATTGTCTCATCAGTCTCAGAGATTAAAACCTCTGTGAAATCCAGAGGTAAAAATGAATCTGATTCTGAATAAAAGCATAAGTGAGGGTGTGTTTCTGTGGCAGCACTGGGAGCTGCTCTCCAGTGTGATGTTCCTGAGTGCAGCCTAGCGTGGAAAATAAAGCAAGGCAGCCTGGAAATCCTTAATAACTCCCAAACCTTTGGGAGAGGGCAGACACTTGGAGCAGAAAATGATCAGTGACTGAGTGGAGGAGAAATTGGGCTTGAATCTCTGACTTGCCACAAAGCTCCTGGTTTTCTGTTGGAGGAGGAGGAGGGAGGAGCAGGGTTCCACATCTCCAGCAGTGGAGCAGCATCCCTGGTGGATCTCACACCCATGAGTATCTCCCACAGCTGCTGGTGGCCAGGAAAGCAGCACTGCTGGGTGTCCTCCTTGCTCCCCATTCCTGTCTGAGTCCAGGAGAATCTCAGGAGGGTTTGGTGGACCAGCAGACCTGCAGCAGTGCTTCCCTGCACTGCTACCCTGGAAATCTGGGAAGTGGATTTCCATCCGCTGGTTCTCTCTGGTGTTCTCACTTCCCATGAAGGCACTGTGTAAATTCTGACCTAAAATCCCTCTGTTTTCTGGCTGCAGACTTTAAAAAAAGGCTCATCTTAATTTTCCCTGGAGATCCATTGGGTTTTTTCCCCTCGTGTGCTGCTGAGAGCTGTGGCCCCAGTGCCAATTCCTCCTCAGCCTCCCCAGTCCGGAGGATTGATCCCAATCATTCCCAACCTCCAGCCCTGTGACACTCCAGATTTACAGCTGTACCTTCAGAGAGGGTTAATTCAGAGTCTCAGCAGGTGTGGGGGGTGTGAACCATCCTTGGGACTCCAGGAAGATTTCCCTGACCGAGGTGTGAAGTCCCTTCCGTGGAGCTCAGCACCTCGGGGGTAGGAGCTTGGGGGGGGAAGAGATCAGCAAGGCGATTCCAATGGGACACAAGTGTGGGGAGCTGTCTCTCACTGCTCTGTGTGACACCTCTTCTCTGTCTCCACTCAAGCCACACTTCTGATGAAGCAGGCCTGGCCCCAGACCTCCTCGTCCTGTGCCACCGAGGGCACCTTCCACCTCCCGGTGGACGCCGGCACGGAGAACAGAACCTACCAGGCTTCTTCTGCAGCATTCAGTAAATGAACCTTTCCTTCTGGGGGGTTACTGGCTTGGTTTGTGCCCCTTTTTGCCTCCCCTGCTGGGGGTTGGTTTGTGGACAGGGTTATTTGGGATCACAGAGTCCAAGACTGGCTTGGGTTGGGAGGGACTCCAAGACCATCTTGTTCCAGCCCTCGTGGGCACCTTGCACTGAACCAGGTTGCTCCAAGCTCCATCCAGCCTGGCTTTGGTGGATTAAAACCATGAAGGATCGTGAGAAGGAGAGCACTGACCCTCCTGCTGCTCCTGCAGAGGAGGAATTCCAGTGCAGAGAGTGAAACCTCTCTCTTAGCTGAGTGTTTGATCCCTGGGAGCAACCTGGGGGTTATTCACAGGGGTTTATCTCCAAAGGGACATCATTCCCCATTCCCTTAAAACTGAAAGAATTCCAAAATAAAGCCTGATTTTCAAGGAACACTGTTGAAACCCTCACCTTGTAACCCAGGCTGGCTGAGCAGGAGCAGGGGGAGGAGATGCAGTTTAGGAATGGCAGTCAAACAGGCTTTTCCAGTGCAGCCTTGTCACCTCATCCCTGAAGAGGATAAGTAGTGCCTCCAGGAGGGCTGATAAGCTCCCTGATAAACCCTGGGATGCTTTCCCTGGTATGTGGGCTGTCCTCTGGCCCCTGCTTAATCTGGGGCACGAATGGTGTGGGGTCAGAGTGTTCCTCACCTTACAGCTACTCCAGACTCCTTTTTCCTCCTAAATTCAATCAATTACACAACAAGGTGAGAGGAAGAAATGTATTTTTTTTTTTAATGAAGAGAGTTACTAAAACCAAATATTTTAAAAACCTTTGGGAGACTTTCTCTTAGAAAAAAGATGTTCCTACCATTCCTTGGGGTAGGGGCATGGTCCAGCCCTCGGAGCAGCTCTGGGGCCTCCTCTGGACTGACTCCAGCAGCTCCACGTCCTTCTCCTGTGTCCCCATGGCTGGAGGCAGCTCTGCAGCTGGGGTCCCACCTGAGGGAGGCAGAGGGGCAGAATTGTGGACATCCTGTCAGCTCCTTGCCCAGCTGAGGAATCCTGCTCGTGGTGAACCCTGGAAACAAGAGGCGATGGCAACACAAAATTCCCCACCGAGCTCTCTTCCCCCCCTCAAGAAGCCTTTCATAGAAAAACATTTCTGTGCAATCCAGGGCACTTGTGAGATGCAGGATCAATAAGGCTGAGATTTCTCCAGTGACATGAGGGATTTAATCAGCAATTTTAATAGAAGCTGGAGCTTAAAGGCTCGCTGCTGCTGAGCCACAAAGCGGCAGCAGCACGGGCCACGCCAGCCTAATCCTAATAAGGTGTTAGTCATAATTAGGTTTTAAAATTATCTGCCAGACAGAGAGGAGCTTCCATCATCTTGTGTCATTAAACCTTGTTTTCACATTGTTTTACCTGCAGGTTGTTCTGGTTTTTTCCCCAGTTTATAAACACAGCAGATCACATCTGCCTGGGTTATTATGTTTTAATACCTTTTTAATAGAGGAGATAAATTGTCCAGGATTCATCAATCAGGAAGCACTGCAAGTCTTGGTATTCAAAGTGGGGAAACCACACAGGCTTGAGCAGGTCCACACCTCTAGACACCCCTCAGAAATGAAGTGTGACACTGAGAACTGGCAGCTTATGAGGTCTTTGTTTGAAAAAACGAGTTCAGAACAGAGAAAAAAATCCATTAGATGTAAAACCAGGAGGTTGGTTGGTCTGTGGGTGATACTGGGTTCCTGGAGGAGAGTCCTGATGGAGGAGGCTGCACTTCTGCTCTGATCAATATTTCAAACCTTTTCCACATCTCATTCGAAGATGGTTGCTCTCCTGCTAATGTGAGGGAGGAGAAGAGTCACAGCTATTCCCCTTGTTAATTAACACCTATTTTCCCAACCTGCAGCAATCAGGAGGGGGTGGGATGCTGTTTGGGAGTTCCTAAAAGCTCCGTGTGTTCTTCCAGCTGTTTCAGTGCCTGGAGGATGATGTGGGATATCAGACTTGAAACCTTGGCCTCCTCTAACTGCTGAGCACTGGAGGAGTAAATAAGTTAAATAACACTGGAGGAGTAAATAAGTTAAATAACACTGGAGGAGTAAATAAGTTGAATATATTTGGGTCTTTTGGCTGGGCTGAGCCTTGCCTTCTCCTCTGGAGTCTTCGGGGCCCATTTGCTCAGGGGATGGTTTGTCCCAGCCCTCCTGCCAGCCCTGAGCAGCCATTCCAGGCCCTGACTGGGACCCCTCTGGTGTCTGTGGCAGGGTACACTGCGGGGACCCCCTACAAGGTGCCACCGACCCAGAGTAACAACGCCCCTCCTCCCTACTCGCCGTCTCCGAACCCGTACCAAACCGCGATGTACCCCATCAGAAGTGCCTACCCACAGCAGAACCTGTACACCCAGGTAGGTGCCACCTCCTGTCCCCACAGCCCACCTGAGCTCCCTGCAGGGCCAAGCAGCTCCATCTCGGTGGGATGGAGGGTGCTGGTACCTCCTTGAGATCCCTTCCCACTGAAAAGCCTCAGCTGCTCAGAGCAGTGTGGCCCTACAACTTCCCTGGCTTTCCTTCCCCTCTTTTATGTTGAATAACCAACTTTTCCAGCAGCTGCAATCTCCTGGAGGGATTTCCCTGTGCCTTGCTGAGACTGGAGCATCTTGCTGATCCACAGTCAGCAGGAACTGCATAAGGCACTGGAGTCCAGCCCACCCACCCCTGCACGCTGGTTCTTCTCCAATCCCAGCCACAGAATCTGCCAGTTTTCCTGTGAACCTTTGTAGCTCCTGAAAGAAAGAAGTGATGGAATAATTGCCCTGCTCCTCCTTTTCCCATTTATCCAGACCTTCAGAGGTTCTCTAATGGCTTTCACTAATGCACAGTAAAATCCCCCTTTTGCTGATTCAAATCCTTGTTTTCTTCTCTCCCATGCCTGGTTTGCAGGTCCTGACAGTGTTGCTGCCTGTCCTGGGGACAGCAGTTCTCTCTCCCTCCTGCATCTCCTCATTTCAGGCCCTTCCTTACTTTGCATGTGAAGCTTTTTCTTCTTTTTCTCGGCTCCTTTTGTTCCCATGCATCCTTCTCCCCTTGTTTCAAAACCCTGCAAGTCCTGGCAGCCTGGGTTTTGGAGCCCTGTTGGAAACCCAAGAAGATGACACAGTACCTGGACCCAAGCACCTTGGGGTCATCCAAGAGCCATGGCTTGTTCTTTCCTTCCATCTCTTGTTCCTTTTCTACACCAGCAGCCGTTTGTGTCCAGGCCCTGTTTCATCCCATCAAGGGGGGGCAGCAGGGTTTGTCCTGGATGGATTGACTCTCTGGCTGTTGATTCCCTCCTCATGCATTCCACATAGCCACAGCTCCAGGTCTCTAGGTGATGCCTCAGCTTTCATATTTTTCAGATTCTGTTCTGCCTAGGTGTGCAGTTCTGAGCTTCATGTTAAGAGTTGGTAAGCTCTCTTCACAGGCTAGGGAGACAAAACAATTCCTCCTCTAGCTGAGAAGGACAAATGATTCTGACCAAGGACAAATAATCCAAATTTCAGGCCCAAGAGCATAAACAACGTGGACTGAAGAGAGAAAACAGGAAGAATGGGGCTTCATAATCTGAAGCTGGAATTGGACAATGAACTCCAAGATGCAAACGGAGCAGAACTTATAAAAATGAGAGACTTTGTGACCGGTCACCCATTTTGGGACCATTTTGGTCCATCTTGGGTGCAGCCCTGGCTGGTCTCTTGTGCTGCCCAAGGTGGATCATTTTCATAAATCCCTGCTTTATTCTTTAACTCCATCCAGCCTCTGTTCCAGGCCAGCCTTCTCAAGGCATCACAGGCACAGGAGTGGGAAGCAGCAGCCCCCAGCCCTTCGGCAGCGCTCGAGTCACAGAACCGAGGACTCCTCAGGTTGGCAGACACCCTGGAATGACGGTGGGATTCATTTTTTTTTTTTCCCCCCTTCTCCAACAGGGAGCTTATTACACCCAGCCCGTGTACGCGGCCCAGCCNAGACACCCTGGAATGGCGGTGGGATTTATTTTTTTTTTTTTTTCCCCCCTTCTCCAACAGGGAGCTTATTACACCCAGCCCGTGTACGCGGCCCAGCCTCACGTCATCCACCACACCACGGTGGTGCAGCCCAACAGCATCCCCTCGGCCATCTACCCGGCCCCGGTGGCCGCGCCCCGCACCAACGGCGTGGCCATGGGCATGGTGGCTGGCACCACCATGGCAATGTCAGCAGGTAAGGAGGGATCCCTTCCCGTGCCCCGGGCAAAAAAGTTCTGGGTGTGGCCTGGTGGCTGGCATCGCCAGCAGGTAAGGAGGGATCCCTTCCCGTGCTCCGGGCAAAAACGTTCCCCTGTGTGTCCCGAGCGCTGCCACGGCCCGCCTGCTGGTTTTGTTTGCTCCCTTGCAGGGAAAATTGCAGTAATTTGCCCCAAATCCTGATCTGACTTAGAGGAGACCTTAGCTTTGGCTCACTCCTGCATCCCTAGATATATTATTCTGTGTCCTTACATATATTGTTCCTTCCTCTGTCTGTTCCGTAAGTGAAGGAATAACCAGGCTGGTCCATCCTCAAGTAGCTGTATTTCTCCCAAACTCTTTTTTTAAAGACACTTAGGGTCATGTTTTTGTTTGACAAAATGAATGTTAACCTTGTTTTATCTATCCCTGTTCCTCTACATTTTACGTGCAGATTCTAGCTGCAGTTAATGGGTAGTACATTAAGTAAGATAGAGGCTGGTTATATTTTTTTCCAAAGCCTGCATTTTTCTCCTTAACAATTCTTATTGTTTATTGAATATTGTATATTGAATTATGCCAAGAAATGCATCATTCATCCTTTTGCATCTGCATTTGCTGTGAAGTAGGAGTCTGTAATGGGACACAATCCCTATTCCAAGCAGAGATATTGCAGCCTGGATGTGACAAGAGCCACTCTGAGTCATTTACTGTTGCTTATACTGAGAAGGGGATAAATGTAATTAATGCACGTGGAATGTGTTAGAATTTCATTAATAACATTTGTAGAGAGATACCCAGAAACTGAGAATTTGGTTTGAGCACCCAGTTGCTCTCAGAACAGAGTAGTCCAGGGCTGTGATCTCACTTCCCATGAAGACACTGTGTAAATTCTGACATCAAATCCCTCTGTTGACCAGCTGCAGACTTAAAAAAAAAGGCTCATCTCAATTTTCCCTGGAGATCTGTTGGGTTTTTTTTCCTCATCTCCCTTTGCATCCCTCATCCCTTCCAGTTTGTTTCAGATCTGTGCACAGATTTGCTGTCCCAGTTTAGCCCAGTGCTTTCAGCTGGTAGATGTCAGCAGGTTGTGGCCAGCTTTGTTCCTGTCTTTAGGGACAAGGAACACTGGAAAAAAACAAGGAAAACCCTTAAGAGGTAGCATGGAAAATCTGCTGGAGCTTCAGGTGTTCTTATTCTGTTTGTGGTGCTGGCTGATCCCAACCACCTGGGTCCAACACCTTCGAATCAGGTCTGGCAGGCAGAAGAATTATCTGGGAAAAGGGAGAAGGGGAAAGGAGGCAGCTGCTGGTGTTCCTGGCCCACTGTACCCACGGGTGCCAGCTGCCCTGCTCCGTGACAAGTGTTTCCCTGTCCCTGCAGGAACCTTGTTGACCACCCCCCAACACACCGCCATCGGAGCACATCCAGTGTCCGTGCCAACGTACAGGGCTCAAGGAACCCCCACCTACAGCTACGTACCTCCACACTGGTAAACCACTGGCCAACCCATGTGAGTGCTGCCTGGAGTCGGCCCCCAAACCCCCTCCAGCCTGGCCTTGGACAATTCCAGGCATCCAGGGGCTGCTCTGGGCACCCTGTGCCAAGGCCTCCCCGCCCTCACAGGGGGGAATTCCTTCCCAGTATCCCACCTAACCCTGCCCTCTGGCAGTTTGAAACCATTATCTCTGCATTCCCTGGCAAAGAGTCCCTGCCCATCTTTGTGTCGCTGGAATATTTCCTTTCCCCTGCTGGGAGATCACGCTGTTCATTAGCGCCGGGGTTGCCTGCCACTGCCTGTGTGTTCCTGCCATGCTCAGGATCCCAGAAATCCCAGCTGCTCGTGCCTGCAGCCCTTGGCCCATCGTGCCCAATTACCCGGACAGGCAGCTGATGGGAACACGGTGCTGCCCAGGGAAACGACGGAGATCCCATCCAGCCCCGGGGTTATCTAAAATCTCTCCGTGCCACACAAATTACGCCGGGCTAATCCTGCCCCTCCCAAATTGGTGTGCAATTAGCAGGGAGCAGCCCATCTGCATATTTGTAATCCTCTGCACTGCATACCACCAATGCAGGGCCCTGCTTTCCCAGCTCCCTTGCCTGACAAATTGCCCACGGGGACGGTTAAATTCCATATGGATCAGCTCCACGTGGTGCAGGGGTGCGGGGAGGAGGAGAACATCCTTCTAACTCCCCGTTTTTAATGTATTTGCTCTCTTCCAGATCCGGAGTCAAACATTGTATGCAACTACACAAGTCTTACATCGGTGCTGCGGCCGCTGGGCTGCAGCGCCTCGTCTGTTTGCAAGAACAAAAGAAAAAAAGAAAAAAAAAAAAAAAGGGCAAGGGTCACTTTATGCATTCTTTAGTGGTTTTTGTAAAAGCTGCTTTTTCTAATCTTCTGCCTCTTTTTTTCCCCCCCTCCTCCCCCTCCCACATGAATTGTGTAACACACATACTGACACTGAGCAATAGACAAGTTCTCTCTCCGGTCCTATCATTTGAAAGCTCAGAATCTTCACTTTTCCAGCATTGCCCAGCTGAGTGGTGCAAAGATCCCCCCACTTCTTGTTCGTTTGGGTTCTTTTTTGTTATTTTTCTGTTGTCGTTGTTGTTGACAAGAGCCTAGATTTTTTTTTTTTTGGCTAGTAAGAGTGGTTGATGTTCAGGGTACTATGTGAAAAGCACAGCGCTGGTAGGCAGGCTTATTCCGATTTGGTTTGGGTATTTTTAGTTGAAGAATATAAATTATTCAATCTTTCATAACATATTACAAGAAAATTGGTGTCTTCCAGATAGCTGTCGTGATAGATTATAAATGCATTATCTGCAGTGGAATTCTGAACTCATCCCTTCTTTTTGTAGGAGTAAGAGAATATAAATATAATTAGCGACGTAACACACTTGTCTTAGGAAGCACGAGGACTGGTCACCAGCGGGTCTTTGGTCTGCTTTTTCCACCTGGGCAAACGGATGGTGGGTGATGGGAAGGGAGCAGCAGGAAGATGAGTGCCCTGGGAGCACCTGGAACCCCTTGGGAAAACGGGATGCTCCCCCTCAGCCACCTCCTGGGGCAGTGTGAGGGAGAAGGTGGCTCCTTCCCTGCCTGGCTGCTGTTTGCAGGCAGGGATGTGCTGGGCAGCTGTGAGGGAAGCAAGGAGATGTCCAAAGGTTGGGCTGGAGAGCTCCTCCAGGTCCAAGGGTTGGGCTGGAGAGCTTCTCTCAGTTTAGGGTTTGGTCTGAGGAGCTCCTCCAGGTTTAGGGTTTGGTCTGAGGAGCTCCTCCAGATTTAGGGTTTGGTCTGAGGAGCTCCTCCAGGTTTAGGGTTTGGTCTGAGGAGCTCCTCCAGGTTTAGGGTTTGGTCTGA
>VZRH01002299.1:771439-785030 GCA_013397555.1 Urocynchramus pylzowi | reverse complement strand
CACCGGCCAGCGTGGAGCACGGAGCCAGGCCCACCGCCGCGGCCGCGGCCACCGCCACCGTCTCCGTCGCCAGCGGCATGTCACAGCCAGAGGCGGCAGCCGAGCACGTCTTGTCCATCTCCATGAGCTGCTTGGCAGATTCATTCAGCTGTGTGGGGAGGAAAAGGGAAAGATAAAAGCCTTGTAGAGAGTGATGAGGTTCCCTCCACTGCAGAAAAGGAGGCTCAGTGGGACCCTTATCTCTACAACCACCTGAAAAGAGGTTGTAGCATAGTGAGGGTTGGCTTCTTCTCCCAGGTGACAACTGACAGGACAAGAGGAAATGGCTTCATGTTGTGCTGGGGAGGTTTACAAAAGGATATTAGGAAAAATTTCTTCACTAAAAGGGTTGTCAAGCACTGGAACAGGCTGCTGAGGAAAGTGGTGGAATCACTGTTCCTGGAGGTATTTCAAAGACTTAGACATGGCACTTCAAGGCCATAGTTTAGGGGTGGGCTTGGCAGTGCGGAAGTAACAGTTGGACTGGATGGCCTTAGAGGTCTTTTCCAACCTAAATGATTCTATGATTCTATGAATTTATTTGATTTATGAGGCTATTAACAAGTGGATGGAATTATTTCCATCCACTTGTTAATGCCAGGAAGATCAAAAGAGGCAAAGTAAGCATCCAGAAGAGTTAAGCTAGAACCAGGCACCATAAATTGGTCCACATGAAGCTACAACATTTAAAAACACAGCATTCCCCAAAACAGCTTGTCCCAGTCTGCTGAGTCAGAGCCTGGGGAAGGAGGCAGGAGCCTCTTCATCAATGTTTTTCTATTCTCAGTTCCATCACAGGCCTGAGCTTGACGTTTGCCACACATGGTTTTGATCCAAGGGTACAGCTTCCAAATCTTCCCAGTTTCATCTCCCTGCCTCCCACCTAACACAGATTATCCAAATGCAGATGCAAACTGAATGCATTTTCCCTATCTGTATTACCTAAACTTTGGAAGAACTTGATGGCCATCATCTTGGCATCAAGATTTGCTCAGGGTCCAGCTTGTAAAAGTGGTCTCATCAGTTCTTTTGAAGGGTTTAACACTTGACCTACAGCCCATGAGCTTCACACTAGGAGGCTCAGGCCAGCTTTCAGCCTGTTGTTCCTCATCCAATTCACACTCACAGATAACCTTGTGTCTATGCAGGCCAGAGGCATGCTGGGTGACACAACCCTGTCACTGAAGTCTCTTACCTCCCAACCTTCATAATTCATCCAGGAAAGCTACACTGTACATGGCTGGAGAGATTTCAGACACACAGGGATGCTACCATCACTAATGATACATGAAGTGCACTCTGAAGTCAGCAGCGCTTTCTGCACAGCACTCATTGCCAATATATCTTCCCTTGAGGGATGTTAACAGCTGATGGAAAATGCCTCATTTTGCCAACAGACCTTTATATAAAATTAGGATACACCGCAATATGTTTGCATTTAATGAATAAAAACAACATATGAAAAAGGGAGCTACAGCTCATGCACACGTGCTTTTGCATTCACTGCTATTCTGAGACCCACATAAACCAGAGGTGTATGTAATACTATTCTGGACCAAAATGTGGCCATTTTTTTTCTAGAACTACTTTTATGAATTATGGCAGTATCCAAGAAACAGTTGAGGACAAGGCCTTCCAAGGCTCTAAATAAAAATAAAAGAAGAATAATTTCTGCTCCAAGCCAAACCAATTTTGAAACCTAACACAAGTGGAAATAAAAGGGAAAAAGAGAGGGAAGGGAAAGATAACAACAGAAATGTGCAGTTAAACAAATGTGTAATTGCGTAGCTTTTATAACTCCCAATCACTGTCATCATGCTGAAAATAAAAGAATAGATGTTGCTAGCCTTAGGCCAGTCCTCCTGAGTTTGAAAGCACTTCTGACTCCATGAGGACTCATTCAGTGTAACAGGCAAAAGCCACGCTAACACCTAGGAAGTAAACCTCAACTTGCAGGATCCTTCTTTCTGTGACAGCTTCCACTAAGTCAACCAAGAGCCTCCAATTAATGATGCTCCACTACTTTCAGAGCTGCTGGGAGTCCTGCAACCATTCAATTAGCAAGTCATTTTCCCAGCTGCACTGTCCAACTTGAGACCATGCTTACAGCCAGCGTAGTGCACTGCACCTGCCAATTTTCACCGATAGCAGCTGATCCTATTTCAGATTCTTCAGAAACGTCCATTATTTCCCACTTCATCATGCTGTAAATTGGTACAACCTAATATTTGCCAGCAGGCTCCAAGTTGCAAGGAAACCAGATGGCTCCCCTCCCTTAAGTAGGTGTTACAGCTCTGCTTACCCCATTGATGAAGATAGTCTAGCTGAATTACTTGAAATATTAAGGAGAAAAGGATAAAGCTATCAAATATGTATGACTCTTCAACAGCAGAGGGTGAGGAAATTTTTGCTAATCAACAGTAAGAAGAAAAAGAATATATTTTAACTCTTTGAGATAGGAAAAAATAGAGTTAAAAAAAAAAGAATTTAGAACTTCTGATTTTACAACGTGCTACATGTGGACAATGAAGTGCTCCAGCTCTTGATATCAAGCTCTGAATCTCTTGTAAGAATTAGATTATAAATCCCAATGTCTGGAATCCAATTTAACACTGAAGCTGTTCTCTTTAAAACAACAAAATCCCTCACTTTTTTGTTCAAAGTGGCACCTAGTTGAAATGTCAATAAGAAAGCAAGGATCTAAACATGAAGTGATAAAAAATAACCCTGTATCGATATAAACAAAAGTAAATCTCTGTATCAGTAGAAGATTGAAGACAGAAAGAAAACTCCTTCCCAAACAGTCAAGCTAATGAACTTTTGAGAATGTCAGAGGCTTTCTGAAATACTGGGAAAAAACTATTTTGGTCTGCCAAGATTAAAAATGCTTTATAGCCTTACAACTTTATTTTTGTAGAGAACTGTTTTTAAACAGCTTTGCCCACAGATGCTGGAAAGTACTTCCCAAATAGGCTACAAATGCCAGAGAAAAGTCTGCTTACTACTTTGTAAAAGCAAACAGTTCTTCCTCTTCACAAAAAAACTTTTAGAAACCTTTTTTTAAACATAAACATGATTGCAAATTTCCTATTTTATACTCTGAATATGTAAACAAGCATTGCTTTCTGGTGTCTGTCATCTGATCTTCAGGCAGATTTGCTTCCAGATGAGAATCTTAATGGAAAGTTCTGACCCACAGTCAGTGTCAAGAATTTGACATTTCTGGAATCCTGTAGCTCTTATGACAATCTCTAATACCAGAACTCAACTTTCTCACTCAGTTTTGATCCCTTCTCTAGAAAGATCCTATATTTGAATATGTGGTCCTGCTAAGCCCAAAGTGACTTGAGATTTATGCACTTGAGACTGCAGAGAGACTGATTGTACCCCAAATCCATTCTTTTTAAAGGGGATGTCCTAGAAAACTTGACATAGGATTTAGAGGGATAAGGCTTGGATTTGAATGCCAAACCAGTCAAACATTCCCAGCAGCCCTGCAATCCTGTCTAGAAATGCAAAATCTTGCAACAGCAAGCCTTATGTTACCTGAGGGACTTTATCATGCAAGAGATGTGGTGAGATGGTGCAGTAAAACTGTTCACAGTGTCTCAGTGACTATTGGCTGTGAGATCCTGCATGCTGGGATAAGGATGCACCAGTCTCAGTTCAAGGTGCTACTGTGCCTATTTCTCAGGAAGACCTTCTCCAGCTGTGAGTAATCATACTGGAGACAGCTCCAGCTCATCTGGTTTTGGGAGTGAAGAAGGGTGGGAGTGGAATACCTCTGTGCACAGAGCCTTGTTCACTCCAAGCAACCTTTTCCTACAATGGGAGCAGTAATCAAGTGCTCTTCATTAAAAATTTGGTGGCCTTGATCAGGAAGCCATACTCTCCACCCTGCCACAATGCAAACTGACATGACATTAGTGTCCAGGCAGAGAGCCCATGCAATATGAACTAAGGGAGAGGTTTTTTCCTTCTTTTGGCTTTTAGATATTACTGTCTTAGACACTCTACTTGTGACTTTACCACATAGGTGACAAACATTAAGCTACATCATAGAGGACTTCTCCACTGCCAAAATTATTTTTTATTAGTCTCCACATAAATCTCTTTTTTTTTTCTGCAGAATGTATTATGGTGAGTTTGTCTCAGTCTCTGTTGCACGTGCTTGCATGCACAGATATACACACATACTTCTAATTTCTAATACGTGTGGGTTCAAAAGGGACCACCTGTAAATGCTTTCAACATATTTCTTTTTTTTAAGGATGAGCAGGTACAGGAGAGAAACTGTCATCTACAGTGATGGTGCCATGTGGGACCAAATATGTTCTTTCTATCCCAGTATGACTTAATGAACTACAGTTTCAATGGGCAACATTATGCACCTACTTACATACCCCAGATGGAATGAAGAGTAAGGAAAATCTACTTCTTGTCCAGTGTGGGTGACAATTAACTCTAAGTTTAGTTCAAATAGCAAATGATTACTTTGGAATTTATTGTTGTTATTATTATGGAACAAGAGAGAAACATGGGAAATTTAGGTCAGATTTAAATAATTAATCCTTACTACATCTCCCTTGATAAATATGCCTGTGCATTTACTAATCCATGCTAGTGGCAAAATTATTCTATCCCAGTTTAGACTTCCAAGGGACACTTTGATACACCGTGGTCACAACAGCAGCTCCTGGGTTGTGGTGTTTCACTGATAGTGCTGTCTTCTGTAAGAAGGACTATTCTGCTATTGAATACTCTTACTTTCTAGTCATTTAGGTCTGGGTAAGGGATTAATTTCTGACTGACATCTGCCCTAACAAAGACAGGACCACACTGTGTGGCTTACAAATATACTTCAGCATGTACTTTATACTATGGAGACCAAAGTGTTACTAATGTGTGACTAAAATGTCATTCTTCTCTAAATAAGAAAAGATTGCTTAAATTCTCAGTTTTACACATGTGATTCAGTATTTTGATAAATTTGAGCCAATTTGGACCAGAAAGTACACTTCATTAAGACTTTCACTTGCTACAAAATCTTTTATTTCTGTCTTTATGGAAACTATTAGCTAAAGAATGGTGCTGTTCAAATACAGGTATAAGACAAACCAGTTTTAAAAGCAAAAAGTTACAAATCCCCTCAAATCTCTACATATCTAATACAAAAGAACAAATTGGAAAGAAAAAAATATCATGCTGAAGTTTTTAGAAAGGAATCACTGAGCAGAGCAGAAAACAAAATTAAAATTATTAATAAAACATCTTCACAATGTCCCTCTGAAAGATTGAAAATATTTTCACCTAGGGACTGCTGATTTTTATACTTTATGGTTCATAAATATTGAGAAGATCGTGCACATCCCTATTTTATGCCTTGCGGAGACTTCGGCAACTTGCAGTTCCATATCTGATTTTGTGATTAAAATAAACAGTCTGAATTTATTACTGCGTTTTCACTTCAGAGTAGGTACTTTCAGGAAATATTAAGTTCATAAAGTGCCCTCATTAAACTTGTTTGCTAGTATTATAATTTATGTTCTGAAGCACAGTGAGATTATTAAGTAACTAAGGGCATAACTGTACAAGATTCTTCTGTCTCTGCTGGGTTCCTGAGAGAACTGCATCTGTAAAAGCATTTTCAGACCCAAAAAGTAGTCTTTCAGAAAGCTTAAACAGCTTTTCCTTACTATTATCCCTGCTGGCAAATGCAGGCTACAATCTTTCTTCTGCTGAAGCCAAGTAACAAAACAGCCTTTGACTCAAATGGACTTTAGGAGGAAGCACATAATACTTTCTTTACCTGATACTTTACATATTCTTTGGTAGGTTAGTACAGAGGACACACAGCAATTCCAAGAGCTTACTAGTGGGATATTAGCAGAAAAATTTGTGCCAAAGGCTCTTTGACCAAGTCATTTTGAATGTATCTAGAATTTTAATCTTTTATACGTTTTGTTAATTCAGATATAAAAGTGTTTAGAGAAAGCCTCCAAAGTTCTCCATGGACAATTTAAATTCATTCAGCAAAACCTACAAAATCTTACCTTAATTATTCATTTAGGCACCATCTTAAGTAATTAGCAAGGTACAGTTTAGGAGAAAATATTATAGACAAACCAAAGCAGTACTTAATGGTTTTGTGTTAATCTCTAACAATCCACTATTGCCTTTTCTAATTTATTGCCACAGAGAACAAGCAAATTTGGAACAGATTTTCTGCAAGTGGTTTATCCATCATGGAAGATAGATTTCTAGAACCCACACTGTGATTGAGAGCAGAGTTATTCCATACACCCAGAAAATACAAGAAGCGCAGTACATGTGCTTGCTTGAACAGATTCAAATCAAATGATAGCTGCAGAAATGCTTTCCTAGGACACATCTCCAACTGCAAGTGTTCTGTTTCTCCAGCCATAGGTTGAGGCATATGTCTCATTTTCTTTTCCAAAAGCCTGCTAAATATGTCAGCATGTTCTCAAGGAACGAAGTCCCTAAAACCCTACAGCAGACAGCCTTCCTAACCAGGGTCATCCACATACACAACAATGTATAGTCCGGAAAAAGCAAGCCAATAATTTTTGTCTACAACATGGGTCTTTGAAAGGCAGCAGTACTTAGCAATCTATTTGCCTGTCCTACAAGATCTTTCTCATTTAGCAGCAATGTCACTTCTAACGCACTGAGGGGCTGAAGGAATGTAGCATATTAGAACAGCATGTGCTTGGACGAGCGTGTCATCATGATCTTGCAGAATGAAAATAAATGATGCGTGCAGCAGAAGTAAACACTAAGCCCTGGGTGGTGAACTGGGAATTTTTTTTTCCCCTTTTTTTCCAAATAGTTTTAAGAAGGAAAATGATTTGCAGTGGTGGAGAACAAGTTTGGTGTATCCCAGAGAAATGCATTATCTGCTGCAAAGTCTGTTCGGGAGTTAAGCGCAGCAATAAACCTTATAGCAGCTAATGTCTGAAGAACTGAGAAGAAAGAAAAAAAACCCTAAATGCAATATCATTAAAAATAGATTACCTCACCAAAAAGAAGTATGCCTTCTAGATCCCCTTCCACCTCCTGAAACAATACTAGCTATTTAGCCTTCAGCTCCAAGTATGAGGACTCTCTTGCTCTGATCTGTCATCTCTGAATCGCTGATCTGCTGTGTGCCTTCGATATGCCTAAGGATTTCCTTTTTCCTTCTATCTGTCCCCTATGGACACCCTTTTCCATAATGAGACACTCATGACTGCACCAAAGCTACTTTGAAAGCAAGAAATGTAACCAAATACAGCTTTACTCAACATCAGAAAGAGTGCGAGAATACAGCCTATTTTTACTTATAAATTATTCAGAAAGCTAAATAAAAAGTGCAGTCATGAATTCATGGGCTTGATCCTAATTCCTTTGAAGTCAGTGGCAAAACTCCAGCTGCCTTCAACAGTGGAAGGACTGGTGCCCATCTGGCACCAATTTCAGTACCAGAAGAGTCCCCGTTGAAGCTTGTGTAGATTTTACTGACAAACTGTTTTTTCATCAAAAAATGAAACTCATTGGAACTTAAGTATTTCCCAGGAACTTGCTTGTTTTGACAACATGTCCATCAGGAAACTGTTTTGCAGATGATGTTTCTCAGCTAAGACAAGAAATTACCAAAGCCACAGTGGCATAGGAGTTCAACAGGGTACTTGGGACTCCTGGCTGTAAGTCCCTGTGTGGGGGAATAGCCATGGGAGACCTGAAACAACACTAACACTTTCTGAATAGAAAGCCACCAGCTTTCTGGCTATGCTGAGTATCCTTCACTCTTTTTCTTGTAAGCTGGAAAACCTTTGTGACTCCCCTCCTGAGTCCAGGTGTCTGCCTGCACCATGAGGGAAGAGCTTGGTGTTAGCAGAAGTGTGAGCAGCCTTATCCTGGGCAGCAACCTTGGCTAGGGACCTGCATGAATCAGGAGGCTTTCAGAAGCAGTTCAGATCATGGCCTCATTCCTCACCAAAACCTGGCAGCTGTAGGAGCCCTGTATCCTTATAGCCAGTTACTGCAAGGAAGGGAAGCCCTCTGAAGAAGTTTTGTGCTGAATCTAGAAAGCCCTTCACTTGTGAAAACTTGCACTGGGGGCCAGCTGTACCTGAAAACTTTACCACAGGCTAGGAAAGATTGTTTAGATCCTGGAGCAGACCTGTATGGATCACATGTAAACTCTACACAATATCTTTAAAAAGAGTCAAATTTTGTGTTTTTAGAGTTTTCAGGCAACTTTCTACCTCCTTCCTTCCTTAATGTTTCACAAGGCTTCTGGTGCTATTGCTTACTCAAGTGATCAACAATACCCATAAAATTATGAATTAACTGAAAATTGAAAAGTTAAATACCACCAACTAAGGAAGTTAAATACTACCAGCTAGGGGCAGAGGATGTCCTCAGAGACAATGCATACATCAAGCCTGGGACTCTTAAAGCAAATGTCTTCCAAATTATGGTGTATGGCCCCAAGTACTTATAAATGGTATTGTGAACCAGGAACATCATGCTCAAGTTGTTGCAGAAACCCTTCTCTTCCTGATAGCTGCACTGTGCACACATGCTACCAGACATGACATTGTGCCCTTTTGCTCATACTCAGATTTGTTTCTGGAAATATAGTTCTTGAAAATGCTGGTTTTGGAATAATCAGGGTTGTGTGAAAGAAGCAACAATACCACATCATTTTTTTAAGGAAAACACTTGCTTCCAGCTTAATGAGATATAAGGAGGAAAGAAAAAATCCATGTATTTGCTGAAATCCTTTATAAATTTAATAAGGAAAGTGTTCTGGTGGGTGACGAGAAAAAGACCTACACCATCACCTCACACCATCAATGTTACCTGCAGAGAGAATGAAGTTGGATAAATCTTTGGAGCTCTTGGAAGCTCTTGGAATTGCAGCACAAGGAGCCCATGGGAAAGCCAAAGTAATTTTTCAAGTAATGCAAGGCTTTGCCTACACTGAGCAAGCAAGGAGTCTTTGTTGCAGTGATTTACAACTTTGTGTAGAATAAGAAATCTTGTGCAATCAGGGAAAATTGAGTTTTATGTGCTGCAACTGAAGATTACCTGTGGGGAGTAGCATACAAATAAATGCACTGTACTCTCTATCTCTGATAAAGTAGAAGTAAAGAATGAAAGTAAATGCTAAGAAAATGTTTGGTTCAATTGCTTGTAAAAGGAACCAAGGTATACACAATTCAAACAGATATTAGAACTAAAGGGTTGTGATAAACAGCCTTTACCCTGTGTGTACTATATTTAGAGACCTTTTTTCTACATAGTTTTCTGGCTTCTGCTTCCCAAATCCAAAACAGAAAAGGACTGCTGGATGTGGTACAGGGCATTTGCAATAGTGTGACATCCCATGGGGCTGTATAGTTAGCTTCTGTGTGCATGGAGCTCCTGCTACAGCTGGCTATAAAGCAGGGTTGCTGGTTGTGGTGGAGGGTTCCTGCACCAGCTCCAGGGTCACAATGCACACAATGTTTCTCTGGAAGCAGCCAATGGATGTCAGCCATCTGTCACAAAACTGCTGCATCTTTGGAGAGATGCATCCAGCCTTTTGTGTTTACTATTTGCCAGTTGGGGTGAAAGTATGAGTCAGGACAGATTGTGCTGCTGTTTCACCAAACTATGGGATGACTCCCCAGGGGGAGAGTTCTGAGATGTTTCTCTGAAATGGGAGATGAATTATATGTGTTTGAAAAGGGCAGCTGCACCAGGATACATGAATCGTTTATGTGACAGGGAGACCGGTCTTCTTAGCTATGCACACAGATGAAAAAAAAAAAGGAATTGTGCTGAGGGAGACATGACTTTGACAGCCTGAGCTTGTGTCTCCTGTGGTTATTACAGTGCTAACTCTGCTTTGAGTTGCCTACACATTTAAAGCACCTTCTTCCTGCATAGATGTGCTGATGCCTGGTACAGCAGCATGGCTCTTTGTCCTCAGTGGGAACATTAATTTGCATCCTTTTTTGCTCTATGCAGTGACCAGTTATTTTAAAGTGATTTTTACATAGCCCTGTCTCACCTTGGAGACCTCTATACTTCTGTCATGTTGCTAAAAGGCAGACAATGGATTGGGATGGCATTGTGGGGCAGGGGCCGTTGCACATGACATATTGCACACAGCTCAACAGGCACATCTCAGTTTTTTTGGAAGCCTAACCAGTAACTGAAAGCCAGTCTGTAAAATATAAAAATAAGTTTTCTGTGCTATATGATGATGCAATTGGGTTCACAACCCTCCCCCCACACCTTGTGGAAGAAAAATCTGATAAAGGTGAACTGCGATAAATTCCCTAAACTCTGCAAATTCTTGACTGAAAATGGCAGCACTCAACCTCACACTCATGGCATTACTCACTGCCCCTCACCTCAAAGAACCATTTATAGACCTCTGGAGAATCTGAGATGTTAAAATATGATTGGGGGCAAGGTTGAGTTCAGAGTGGGAGGTCCCTTCATTGACTTGCCAACGGCTGCAGTCAAAAGTACAGTGAACTCTCTGGCTATCAAAATAGAAATGCTACTTGTTCAACTTTTTGGGTTTAACTTCTGGTTTAGGGTAAAGGATGCATACCCAGCGCAGTGGAATCATGCAGTGAAGCAGCTAGTGCCTTTGACTCTTGTACACTCATCTGGAGCTGGATCAATGTTCTGGTTTCTGTCCAAGCCTGCTCTGCCACAGGTGTCACTGCTAGATAAGAAGTGTGCCATTTCTTCAGCCCCAGTGAGCTTGGAGCAGATCATTTAGGATGCTCAGGCACATGTGTCACATTACTGCAATAAAGTATGATGATTGCCAGCATTAGTCACTTTTATGACATCCATATGCAAATGCTGTTTATGCTAGTATGCTACAAGTGGAAGGAATTTGGAAAACCACTGCTCTAGGCCATGCTGTTTGAGCTCTGAGATGGCAAAAGGAATGGGCTAGCAAAAAATCTGCACAGTAGGAAATCTTTCTGAAACTGCAGAACACTGGGGTTTTTTTTTCCTGTTTGTGTAATTACTCAAGCTCAAATATTTTCCTAATGCATTCCTTTCTGAAAACAGTCTGCCCTGCATTGCACCTACATTCTGTAGGCAGAGAGACAAGTTGTCCCAAGGAAACAGAAATTTTGCAAACTGTGACCACATTGTGTGATGCAATCACACAGAGACACTTATTCATACTTATTTTTGCCATTAAATGCTGAAAAGCTCCTACCACACAGAATTCCATTGTGAGAAGCATTATGTAAACATAGAGCAACAAGACAGCTCTTGGCCCAAAGAAAGTACAATTTAGGATGGGGACAAGAGACAATGTATAGTTATAGACAAAATATACAATGCAATAGTCTTATCAACAAGATGGACAGAGGATTTTGCACAACATACATCTTCTCTAGCCATCACAGCCAAGAGCAATTTTAGAGAAGAATATGGAGGAGCAATTCTGATGCAGATGTTTGAAGCATTCATCACAACAGTGAAGAACAGAGCACTATGGAAGAAAATTTGAATTTAAAAAAAACCAGACAAAATTATTGTTATAGATGATATTCAGTAATAAATAAAAGACAATAGGCAGAGAGAGTAATGAGTAAGCAAAGGGTTGCAAGTAAGGGTGAGTTGTATGGGCTCTAGAGGACAGAAAAAGACTCCAGAGAGAAAGAAAGGAGTAGCAACAGATGTCATGAGACACAGCATCAGACTTTCAAGAATGAGGCAAGTCTGCATTTGCTAAGGATGCAAAAAGGATGTAGCCATAACCAAGGTATGATCTGATGGGAGTTTGATCTTTGTGAAGGCTCAGAAATCAGATTGGACAAAGACTGGTAGAACTGCCAGCCACATGAATGAATGAAACCACTCAGGAGGATGTGATTCCCACTGGCAATGTCATTATTACTTGCCAAGAAAGTACATTGTTCCCTATTTAACCAATGGCCAAAGAGGAAGTAACGCACTTAACTGTGTACTGTGCACTGCACTGAAAACTCAGGCACGTGCTTAGTGAGTTCCTCAGTGAGAGTGCAAAGGCAGACCTGTGTGTCACTGGAATGGTGTGAAGCTGCCTTTACTTTGACCTTAAACTCATCCCTCAGGAGTGCTTTTGTGCCTTCAAGGACCCCCATAAGACAAAACCTTGTGCTTGAGACAGAGCATGACCCTGAGCAGTAACCGGCCAGAGTTAAACCATGATAGCCCCCCAGGTGCTTTAGGGCAGAGAAGCTCAGTGCCAGAGTGCTCAGTGCAAGAGCTCTCAGATCTCATTTGGCCTGGGAGATTTCCAGGAATTCAGTATTAATCATATCTATAGCTCTTCTTCCACTCCTGTAGTTCATATGTTGAGGGATAGTAAAATCTTGCATCCACCGGACCAGTATAATCACACACATCTCTTTCCTAAACCATGCACCTATGGAAGTGAAAGGCTTTGGCTGGGAACAGGCAAATCTAAGCACTAGACTGGAGCAAGGAGGAAAGATGCTAAGGAAATTATTTCTCAAAGGTTAGAGTCATAGTCCTTCCTCCTGGGCTAGGAAAAGAAAAGAAAAAGGATACAAGAGGAAGTCATGACTGTAAATTCCTTACTATGTTGTTGAGGCTGAAGCAGATCAGAGAAAAAGGATCAAGGTGATGATCATCAGGGAGTGCTTTCCCTCCTTCTGCATGGTTGCTTTCTTCTTGAGAAACAGAGCTGTCTCTTCCCTCAGTGCCATCCCTTTAGCCATGTGGTAAGAGAAGAATATCTCCAGCATGAGTCTAATGCTCTGGCACCTCTCCTGCTTTGTCCCAAGGTTTCCAGAAAAATTCTGTTACAGAAAAATTCTATTATAGAAAGCTCTCTCATGAAATTTCCTGTCAGTTTGATTCAATTGTGTCTAAACAGATCGGAAGACTTCAAAGTCAGATTTAGAGCAGGACACTCCCTCCAGCCTCACTTAAGCAAAAACTAATACTATTAACCTGGTTTATGGAGTATCTAGTATGCTTGTCATAAAATTATAACTTAATAAAATAATTAGATAAGTCAAGGGACAACCAGGAGGTGGAAGAGGTTGCTTGCACAAAGTTCCTCATTCCTCAGCTCACCACTTTTGTGTGATGGCTTACAGCACGCTGCAATGGCAGCAATCGCTGCAGGATAACTGTGGGTGGGAGCTGCTGCCCTCATAGACCTGTTTTCCTGCAGTGTGAGATACCACATGGCCTCCTTTCCCATCTTCCCTCTTTCTGCCCTACATCAGCAGGGATGTTCATGTGACTATGCAGTAAAAGTAACAGATGTGAATGGAAACTAAAACAACTCCAACTTAAATGAATAGCTTTCAACAGGGTGACTTCCCTGAATCATCTCAGCATGCAGATATATCTGGTAGTCCTGGAGCATGGAGAGCAGAAGAAAAGAATTGTCACACATGAGGTAAAAGCAGGACAATCCCTTTGTCAGCAGCCCTTGCTTTTGTCAGATTAAAATAATGCCAGAATTACACATACACACACACAAAAAAAAGAAAAAGAAAAA